>JAULKQ010009379.1:0-12942 GCA_032356285.1 Smithsoniella earleae | reverse complement strand
GTTATTGCCCTTTTGTTATACAGAATCAAACGTTCTACGTGGACACTGGTATCCTCCAATGCGCGGATCAAACGTACTGTGATATCGTCAGTATTTGTTAAGCGTCGAATCACCAACCTGAGCAGTACACAAGTATGTGCACGTCTACCGAAATATCGGCGTATACTGCAACGCACAAGTGTATCCGTCCATTTTACTTCGTGCTCTACTCGACTGGAACAACATTCTCATTAGCGTGTGTAGACTTTTCAATCCAGGTTCGACTACTACAATCCGATTGTGTTTTTCCTACTCTTGACGTACAAATGTTCTACGTGGACTCATGATGTCGTCCACTGCGCAGTTAAAAATTTAACGGGCTATTGAAAAAACTTGATCAATGTCGAATCACCGGTACTGAAATCGCACCATTTTCGGTGGCATAGATAGGTAGTATATAAGGATGTACACATTGCTGGCGGGTGAGGGAAGGGCGGTTAGATCCATATTCACATGTAATGTATTTAATATCTGCATACTATGGATTTGAAATTAACAACCTTTTCCCTCAAAACTTGTTGACGCCCCGGCCCAGCAAGCACCCTTCAGAGCTTTACCACTATTGTTGTTAGCTGAAAATACTTCATGTGAATTATACCATATCAATTAACTAACAGGTTCCAGTACCATTCCTGATCCAGGGCATCTTATGCAACGGGAGTAATGCATTGCCATGACTTGCTACAGCGCTTTGTTATCCTTGCTCACTTGAATTCAACTTTGACAAAAACTTCAATTGTTGGTGCTCACTTACCAGTTGAGTGAAGATAGAACAGTATAAGCGCTGATGAACAGTTTAGAATGACTCAATAATCGACACGAAAACGTAACAGTGAAATATTGTCTGTCAATTGAAGGATGGGTTTCTCATGTGACTGTGAGATGTACTCGAGCAGAGATGTTGCGGGTCTTTTCCGTTCCGTGCTTGTTGATAAAATGTTTAACTCTAAGTTCTTGCAGCAATTTTTCTAAATCCGTACACTGGTTCAGTTTGGTAGAGTTGATATGCAGCGAAAAGGGGGAGTTAATATCCATGGTACATGCGGGGCGCACCGGTTAGGATAGCGTTTTCAAACTGGGCATTCTCAAGATTCGCTCCATCAAATGCAGCCGAGTAGCCGTTTGCGTCTGCATATCATGTACCGTTGTGCTGCATACCTGACAACTCGATACGGTTGTACAAGAATAAAATTCAACCGTCTGCACAGCATAGT
This sequence comes from Smithsoniella earleae, assembly GCA_032356285.1. Lineage (NCBI taxonomy): Eukaryota > Viridiplantae > Chlorophyta > Ulvophyceae > Smithsoniella > Smithsoniella earleae. The sequence goes on along the minus strand of JAULKQ010009379.1, from coordinate 11,689 downwards.
GCATATGGTCACCTAGTGCTGACCATTGTTTAAATTTTTGTTTTATTTTGCCAAACTGCTGCTGTTCGGTTCATACCAGTGAAATCCGCGTTCTGGAAGTCTGCAGATTTAGCATCAGCCCGTGCAAACTCAACTCCTGCACTCATGGATCATAGCTGAATGAGCAACAAAGATTGAGCCTGTAAAGAAGCTGCAGATAGGTACCAATAAATTTACTGTTCGTGAATTTTGCTCCACGCATCAACACCCCTGAGAATACTTTGTCTGACAAGTCAAGGTTGCTGTAGTCACATTCACGAACATCCACGAATGCTTCTTCCATTCCAGAGCTAGCCTCTTGAGAAAAGACCGCCCGCGTTTCAGCAAACTTGTCTAGAGCTTCAATGGAACATCTGTCAGGTGCACTCGAAGGAGGTGGCAGTTTATTTCTGGCAGCCAATGCTGGAGAGCAAGCCAGGCAGAGGCCTGCACAAGCTGCTATTATGAACAAAGAAGCATCTGATTTGATGTCATGGTCTGTTTCTCTCTGCGAATGACACATGTTCCCTCTTTTCTTCTGCAAATCCACTCCAAACAGGGTTATTCCATGCTCCACGGTACTTTTCTGAGAAGCGACATCATAACATGACATTCTCATACAAGATGCAAGAACAGAAAAAAAAACGGCTCATGACTGATCAGACTTGAAGAGACAACACGTTTGCACCGTTGTACTTATGACAATCGCTCTCCGTTCAAAAGATTCACAGGACACCCATACCTGGCAGCATCCACTGACAAGTGGTGATTCAACACAGTCATTCCGCCTTACAAAGGTAGTGGGAATGAGCGATAGTCGTCCGGGGGCTCGTGCACAAATCATAGGGTTAAATTGGCATTCGCGCAACAACCCTTCAGAACGCTCGCGTGACTGTATAACTGACGTTGAAGTACCCTCTACGAATGAATTTTGGCACGCAAAATAGCAAGTCTTAAGTTAGGAGCGATTCTCAACGAGAACAACGGAAGTTTCAGGCTGGACGGAATTCCGCGTAAACGGCAGTGTAGACATACAAACTGCATGGTAGTGAAATCGCTTTCTCACTTGTTTAAGAGTTTAAGGGATCTATTTCCAATTCAACGCATACCTTTTATAGCTACCGTGAATTCAACTTCGCATTAATTCAACTTCTTAATAACGCCAGGGGGAAAGGCACTTTCATTTTCTTTGGTGAGTATCAAGGCATACCATCTTACAAGCACGACACCAATAGTCACTGGGCATACACTATGATTATGTACCGAACCTCAGCTTGAGAGGTTCCTATACTGGCATTTTTCTATGACTGCTCAGCCTGTGCACGGCGAGCAGCTTCAGCTGCCTCAGTCTCGCGTGCCACCTCTTTCACTAAAGCATCAATCTGATCTTGATCCAGTTCATTAAGCTGAGATTTCCCTTCTACAGTCTTCATTACCATCACTTCAACAGTTTGACCGCTTGCTTCCACCATCTCCATCAATGATTTTACACATAGCTTCACAGCTTCGTCACCGGCTGGTGAAACCTCACCATAATTTTTCTCTAGAAATTCTCTGACCTGGACTTGATGCGACTTTCAAAGCACTGGTTCCATGACATTCGAGCGGAAAGGCCAGGTAGGAAGATCAAGTTACCACAATCAACAACGAAGCACACCGTCTTTGAATTGCGCCCAATTGCATTGGCTTTCCAGGCGCAGTATATCCCAGAAGGATCTGTTTGATATAGTTGAGGATGCCCTTTGGAATCGAAGCCTACCACAAGTGTCGATATACCAAATGGGCGCTCTCCACCTTTTTGAGTGTACAACTGTTGTATTTGGGCAATATACTTCGTGATATATTCCACATCAACAGGTTCATCGAAAGTTAGACGAAATCTCTGAGCCTCCAGTCTAGCCTTGTCTATTAACACTCGGGCATCTGCAGTCAAACCTGAGAATGCCAAACATACATGTTCATCTATGTGAACTATCTTCCTCACCGTCCTAGACTCTTGAAGTTTTGCAGCAGCCTTCTTTTCTGCTCCTGCAATTAATCCTCGCGTTCATAAGAGGTTGTTTGCAACTTTCCTGAAACCCGGCTACGCCATACCTAGAACAATACAGTCCGTCCCCCGTACGCCAACAGCCAGTGTTCCGCGTCCAACTGCTTCTAACGCGTACTCAACTTGAAACCTGCAAAATAAATGACCATTGATGGGAGTTGGGGCCGGATGGAGCAGGTTCCTTGCGAGAAGACGTACAAGTGACCATCCGGAGAGAAGATGGTAATTGCGCTGTCGTATCGAGGCATGATCAGCGTGTGTATAGAGTTTCAAGTCAGTATTCTATCTAATTACAACGGAAACACGATGTTTGCTTAGGATTCAACACAGCTAACTCGTTCAGCTAGACTTCAAACGAAGTCGTACTTGGGATATTTTGCAGCCCAGCAGATTCTGAAGATAACTCCGCGACCATTAAACCGAGTGACGAGACATTTTATGACATGTCAAATGGTCTAACGTCTATGGCCTTGCGAATCATTCCCCAGTGCGCTTCACGTATGTTGGAACATGTTCATGCATGGAACCAACCCATCAACGCACAACTGTACCTCTGGAGAAGAGAGTATCTTCACTCGTTAGATATTTGAAAAGAATCGCCAATCGTTCCCGTGTACCAATCAATTGAGATAAAACACGACATTACGCCATCGCGACAAGCGGCTCAGAATAGACGTGGATCTTGTGCGTACATGCTAAGAGGTCCACAGTGTCGAATTACGTTGTGTGACGACTGATGTACTGTTACAAAGACTATTCACTAACGGGGTGTTAAGTGCTTTGTGACGATGACACGAATTCATTCCACCGTATGTTTCAGGCCAAGCACACATAATCTATGTACATTTCCCGCGTACAACAGTTTTCATCTTAAATGGCAATAGTGCTAACAATCCGAAGCCAATGACTGAGCACGTAGCCAATGTCTTGACGGTTCCAAGCAAACCGGCGATGCAATGTTCCTAGGAAGCGCACATGTCCCGTGGTGGAACATTACTCTTTGATCAACTCCACTGTAGCATCGCCACACCTCAAACAAAAATGAGTGCCAAAACTTCGGCTGATAGAGCGGCCACCTGGTGAGCCATCCCGCAGCTGAATTTCAAGGTTTTGCAGACAATTTCCTCAACTCAATTTTAACAATACTTAAATTAGGCAGCCTAAGCATGAACTCTATCATCACGTAGGCACTTTCTATGGCTGTCTCACATCAACTGCTGAAAGCAAGGACTCGAGCTTTGACAAATTCTGAGGAAGGCTCAACCTGCAAGGACATAGCCTGTAAATATGGACAGAAACTGTTTCTAACAAGCGACAAGTAATGGAACTTACTGTTCCAGAATCTGAACTAAACGATCAGATGCTTGGGGGCGAGGTGTTTTCCTGGATGTGCCATGCCTTCCTGTAGTGGATGGAATGTGCGTATCTGACGGTGGCGGACCTCTGGCAGACAAGGGCTTAGACGCTGCAATATAAACAAGTGTCAGGGAGGATTTCGACGACCGACAAATGTAAAACACTCACAAGAAAAAAAATGCTAAAACGAGTTGAGCAGGATCGCACGTGGTGCTCCGTTTTGAGGGTTGTTGCCTCCTGGCCCTCGAGCTGATAGCGGCGCTGCCCCTCCTAAACTTGTGCCCGATCGTTTCGGTAGCATACGTTTGAGATCCATGAAGTCTTGTTTCAACTTTTCAAGCTGCTGCTGCCCTTCCACACGTTGTTGATCGGATCGAGCCAACTGCTGCTTCGCTAATCTGGCATGACTTTCTGAAATCCGACAACGCTCTTGCAGGCGTTTCACATCTGCTTTCTGCATTCGACTCAAACATGAGAGCTTGGCAATGGCCTCAAAAGTCATTCGTCCATTCTGTCAAAGACAACGAAGAAGTTACTCAGCGCACATGTTCTGCAACTTGGAGGTACAGCTGCGATCTGTCCGCATCAAATGCACGAACGAGTTCTTGCAATCCCTCGAGTGTTGTTGTGCCTGCAACTCCCGCGAGAGGTGAGAATCTCGCGACTTGAATACAACAGTGGCTCGCATGACGACGATGAAAGTTCGAGTCACCAAACAGGGGAAAGGAGCGTACTATTATGAGTTGTTTCCAAAAGCCGTGCGTTATCGGCAAGTAGCTCCTCCATATCTTGGAGTGTGAAACCTACATATTTCAACAAAAAGTTACCAACAAGGGAATCGATGGTCGTACCATATGGAGCAATAATAAAGAGCGGTGAAAACCTGAGCGTTGAATCTGTACAGCATACTGTCCGGGAGCGCGGATTTCATGGGCTTGCACTTCCTTTAGCTGGTAGAACTTCACAGCACTATGGTCTACCCCCAGACCAGTCACTGCTCGCTGAGTGACTATTTCTGCTGCACTGAGCCCTAGAGCTGCTCCTTGCTGCCAAGCGTGCTCGTTTAGAGTGAACGCGGGGCTCAGAAGGTCAACACTCACTGTCGCATTGCCGCACGAGTCCCGCATGTGTAGTGCAAACATATCCGAATTACTAGAGCTCTGAGCAGAAGAGCGAATAATATTAGGCCCCTGAGATCCGCTAAAATCAGGTGCAGCACCGCTATCGTGTTGAATACGGCCAATTGTGTGCATGTCCAGGCAGTGAGGTGCCTCGTGCTGATCTTCCATCATGGTTCGGTCCATCTCTGCTAGATCACTACCATCCCTTACATGATTGACACGGACTGCGTGTGAGGATGGCTGGTCGTCGTAGCTGCGGGGCATCCCTGGGAGGTCGTGCCGGCGAAAAGAGGCGTGACCACATGATTGTGGATCCCTAAATAATGATTCGACATCAGTTTGGTGCTCATAAACCTTTGTATGCGGTTCTGCAAAGTCGATGTCATCCAGCTGTGACGATGTTATGCTGGACTCTGACATTTTAACACGGTTGTTTGGATAGATGAATAGAAGCAAGTCAATGTTGAAGTAACTGTATTGTCACCAGCAACCTGCTGAAATTTGATTCTGGTTCTTGTTGTCAACACACCGTCGAGTTCAACCTGCACGGGCAGTGTATACATGCTTGATGATTTTCAGGCTAATGCATGTTGGGCAACGACAGTTAGGTCGCAGAAGCTCGCCAATGTGCCGTGCTACCCTCCCGGGGCCGCACACAGTGCGTTATCGAACGATTGTTGCTCATGCAACATTTCAAATAATTCACGGATGTTTTGGATTACTCGCGGAGGGTTGATGCTGAGAGTGGCCCCACTTCCACAAAGACACATTGTAGAGCGGTATCTGACTGTATATGCAGTGATAATTCCAGCTCAGCAGCATGCTCCAACTATTTTCCTCGTAGCCAATTTAATCCATGACTTTTATGCCTGGGTAGGTGTGCTACAGGTACACATAGGTACGCATGCATAATTGACTCACGTTTCAACGTCGTCCTTCACCCGTGCCTTCGTATTCCCGCACTTTCCAACGGTTACCACATTCACCAGCAAATCTTGAATACACAGAGTTCACATTCAAGGAATATCCCGCAGGTTGGGATCTTTACTGCCATTATTCGCCTGTAAGCTCAAGTTTCTCGCACGGTTCAAGGTTCATAGTTCCACCTATCTAGCAAATCTCACAGTACCATGAACTGCGGTATTCCTGCTCAAAGGTGTTTGAGATGTTGCAGACCGACGAAGAGCTAAGACCTTGTTCGTGCACTGTAGACGTGAGTGTAAGAGCTAAAACTCGTCTATCATTTTAAACAGCTCGGTATTCCCAGCATTGACGAAGCGGCATGTTACATGTTGATCTCTAGCAGCGCTGACAGATAAGTGTCGCGCTCCCTCGCGTTATAAAATGTTACAACAGTGCTGAACCCCGGCCCTTCTACAGTGTAGTGGTACTGTTTAACCCTTTTTCACTTTGTGTAATTTTTTCGTATTTAACATTGCCCCTCACCTAGGAATCCCTTCTTGATAGCGTTACTTCGTGTCCTTGATGCAACGCTTGGTCCAAAAGGTCTCTTGAACCGAGTAGTCGTAGATGCTCGAAATTTATGCGCCGATCACGTCTTGGGATGTGCTAGCAGGTGCTTCCTTTGAGCACTATTCGTCGACATGTTGGTGAATTGCACGATTATCATCGTAAGCAAATGTTTGGAGCCTGTTGATGGCTCGTTGTGTTCGAGTTCCCTTCGTTAACTACAATCCCACTTGGACGTTGTACTTGCTTACGTACATCCCAAACACTAAAACGCAGTCCTAAAGGTCTAAATTATGTCGATTCGTGAACTTTACATTCGGGTAAGAGTGTCGCTCTCTCGGGCTCAGCTCGCACTGCTTCCCATTGGTGTAAGGGTTTCTCAGAGGGAAGCCATTGTGCTCAAATACTGATCTACCGAAGCCCGTAACATTGCAGAATGACCACAGGAACGTGCATCTAATTCGAGCAAGGGGGCCAATCTGCGTTTATTAATAAGAGTTCCGCGTCACATTCATAGCGCGGTCGAGACCCCACCTGTCGTTTGCTCAATTTTGAACGCTGCAATCATGCATATTACATTCCCTAGTCCAAATCATTGGTCCAATCCCATTTCTTCCACAAATTCATAAACTCGTGCTTTCGTTCACTTTGCGACTGACCACTATGGAGCTTAGCCTTACCGTAAACATCCAAGTCTCTCGAACCGGCGATGCTGGCAACAACAGACCTACCGAAGTTCCTATCCCAAGAGTGCTCGTCATCAATGACATGTACAAAACCCTTTTTGTACCCGAATTCGATATGAAAATACGGGAAATTTTCTGGAATACATCCGTTCAACCCTTTGACTGAGGTATCAATCAAACGTTTGGCATGGTGTTGACTCCACTCTGACTCAGCTGTATCTATCTCCCTCTTCACAACTAAGGGTGCAGAAGAAAACGCTTCTTTGCTAACAGGCACACACTCGACGACTGTGTGACTATAGAAGTCCTTTACACGAAGAGCTGTCTCAAAAAAGATGCAACATCGTTCCTGCAACACAAGTTGGAATGTAAGCAATGCTGTCTATACGTAAAAAATAATATGTTGAAGAGTTCTCTTCAATGATAAAACCTTGAAGCCTCTGCTTAAGTTGTTGTTAACTGTAGATGCCGCTGAATTATTCGTTGAATAATAAAATGTGTTGGCCACATACCACATCATTTTTCTCGTTCAATGCGCAGCTCCTTTATTTTCATCCGTACGTGAAATCTAATGATACTTGCGAATAGATTGATATTATTCAACAGACTGTTTCTGATTATAACTTGCCCGTTAGCAGCGTATTGAATGTGTTCCAAATTCAAGATCCCATTTCAGAGCAAAAACTGCGAACCTCTGCAGAGCTCTGTAGCAAAGCATAGGAAGCTACGAACCTGAGATTCGAACAATCTGATGAGACATTTCTTGTAGTTTTTCACCTCCTCTTCCACTTCCGGTTCAGCTTTCCTCATCGAGGCCACATGTTCGGCCGGTACGATGACTACATGCCCTGGCACTAGACTACCTCGCGCTGGTAACGCGAGGTAAGTATGACAAGCAACGCTTATAGAAAGACTTCTGTCACGCTTTTTGCTGGTGAAACAAAGTCGGCATTTTTCTGTAATGTGCTCAGGCACAATCGCATCCCCAGGCTTAAAGGTCTTCGGTTGGTGCGCGGAAGCCTGCTTGGATTGCCTGCGTATCAAATTTCGTCATTCATATCATGAAGTACCGCTGCAGGAAATCACATGACGAATAAGAGTAAACTGTCACTTTGTACACGAGTCTAGAAACAGTCGAAAACGCCTTCTACTGTCGTAGCTTCCGAGCCCACCAGAGCTAGCTTTCGTACACGATTCGGTAACTGGTTGAAAGGCACAAACACAAAGTGTGGAAATGGAAAAAAACTCTACTGGTACGCACGAACAGATGGCGGCAAGGTCGCACACCAACCCGCAAGCTCGTCCACGCTTTGATGGAAAGCCAGAGTAGAGCAATTCGCAGGGTTATAAAAGGTAGTTGCGAGTACGACTAATTAGAAGGGGGGTTTCAAAGGTCGGGGAGCGATCAAGGTTCGTACCTTTTCTTGTGCAAATCCACTCCTACATCAAAATCATGCTCGTCATCGGGATCTAAATCGTTCATATTGAATTTGCGCTTGGAGGTAATATTCCTGGCCATTGTCTGATCCATATCTTCGATTCCATCCCCAAGACGGGTCGTTTTAGCTAGCTCTGCAGGGCACATTCCTTCCAGTTGCTGTGGTGACCTGTCCACCTGGGCCCTTCCGGACCCTCGCTGACCAGAGGTGCTCCTACACTGCACACAACCACATACATTCTCCAATACTGGCAACCTCTCACATTCCTACCAGTCACCGATGGCACCAGCCACCAGCCACGAAATACGTGTCTGAAAAGCTGCAGTGTATGCTCTGTGACTTAGCTTCTACAGATCAGGCCAAGATATGAAGCCAAGCTCAACAAAATCTAGCTAATGCACCAGCCAACTCTTGCGTCAATTCAAGACATTCCTGTTGATCTGAACTAAAAGAGCAACATACTCGGTAAAAGTACAATGCCTTCAGTTCAAGCTCAAACTCCATAACATATTCCGATTTGCATTGAAAGGGATGCTGCTCTTGTTTGCAACCTCACTGGAAGGGCAAGTAGTGCTGCACTGCTTGAAAAGGTGCAACTGAATGGCTCTGAGGCACTGAATAGTGGCACGAAAACGGTATTCCAGGCGCTGTTTCGAGCTCAGACCACATGTCCCATAAATGGCCTATGTTTGAAGCACGCAGGCCTTCCGCTGGTGCATTCGAACTATCACACCTGATAGTACATGAGCTTGGGCCCATGGCTAATATAGAGTTATTGCATTGTACCGGTGCCAGCGAGAACGTCGTCAAATCTAAATGTCACCAGAGTTGGCGCCGTGAACTTCAGCACCCTCACCTGCCACGGGGCTCCATTGGTGGCTTATCAGCAAACCTGGTGTGTTCCTGTTGTGAACAAATAGCAGAGCGAACTTGGGTGCAAAAATTGCATTGCAAGGCCAAACACTTGGCCTTATCACACTTATCTGTTTGCTGATGAGACACCAATGGTACCCTGAGTTACAGAAGGGCAAACTCGACATCTGTGCACCAAGAGAAGCGCTTGATAGCTCAAACAACAAGTTTTAATTGATCAAAAACCCCCTTTTTCCCTTAGTACGGGAATTATGAGCTGGCAAGAGCACACTGCACCAACTATCGCCAGGCTCTTGGGCAACAAATATACACTTCTGAACTTCGCTAAAGTGACACTCACGACTTCTGCAAATAAACTGGCTAGATTGAGTGAGATATTCGTGGTGAGTTTGTGTGTGTAGGCCTGCTGCCTCTTGTTGTAACTCATTCTGACAGCCTGTTGCTCCTGAACTCCAAAAAAATGATGTTGAGACTGTATCTGTTTCTGTGCGAAGAAGCAACCTAGTGGTTCAAGGAAGATTTGACACTACATAATGAGCTTGCGCTTGATATTTTGTGCCTGTTATTGACTGTAATGTTTCAAAATGTCTGAGTTGTAGTGCCTTGATACATTGCAGGGCGGACTTAGCTAGTGTGTTAATTTTCTGGTTGATGCATGCAGTTGAAATTCTGGACAGAAAAACGCATAATTGACGCTCCTTTTGAGTAGTGCTGTGGACCAAGCTTGCCAGAGCCACATGTTCGAAATAGAAATGGGCAAAAGAAGCGTTTGGAACAAGGACTGTAGCGAAGACGATACCCGGAAGCTCAAGAGAATGGAGAGGGAGAGGAAAGCCTTTTATCCTATGGAGCTTGTAGTAATATCGTAAGTTTTGCGTAGGAGACGTGCGTGTTAGTAGGCGAGTTTCCTGAGATCCAAATGAGTGCCTGATATTGGCTGCTGGAGAAATGTATCGAGAGCATTATGTTATCGCACTTGATTAGATGCACTAGGCGCTTTTGCTTTAGGATTATTTTCTCCTCTAAGCTGTGCTCTCAGCATTGCAGCCGCGGAGAAGTTCCCTGCTCCCTCACGATTATTGCTTCCATCCCTGACTTCACGTGCGGTGTTTGTACCCTCGGCTCCAGAACTTCGAGGTTGAGGAGTTGTATTCGCGTCGTGTTGCCTGCTGTGTTTAGGCTTCACGTCCCGCTGTCCGGGTCGCTTAAATGCGGATATTGCATCCGAACGAGGTCGCCTCATGCCCTCATGAGATGGCTTCGAATTCCATCTGGATTCTTTGAAATCCTGGTTTGTGTGTTCACACCTCTCTCCAGCATCTGCATTATCTATCCCGTCTTGCATTAAATCCAAGACTTGCCTAGGTACGACAGCAGAAGAAGAGCATTCATAGAGGCTCACGGTGACGTTGAGTCTGATACATTTGAAGCTTGTTTCGCCAACTCTGCCCCCCATCTCCAACTCTTCCAGCATCGGGGTCACTCACCATAGGAAGGCGTTTCGCTGTAGACTTAGATTCTTCAGTCTTACATGCCTGATCTGCTTGGTGTGTATTGGTTCGAGTTTCTGGCGCAAGAGCGACTTTCTCAATTAATTGCCCCCATTCTTTTTCTTCTTCTGGATTAGTTTGGACTGGAGGTGAAAGCGTATCTTGCTGAGCTTCCACAGATGGAGAGCGATGCCTCGCTTTGCTCGATGACTTGCTTGAGTGCTTCTTACTGGATTTTTCCTTGCTAGATTTGTTTCGTTTCTTGCTCTGCAACCATGGCAACGTCAGACAATATCATGGCGCAATCGTGTTACACCTGAAGCAAATGCCTGGCTTCATTCGATGATTGTCGAGGGAAAGCCGTTACCTCAGAAATATTTCCCCTGTCAACAAGCTCGGCCTCAACCTCCGCTGCAGATGCACGGCTGCCAACAAATTGCAAGCCAGACAACATTACTCTTCCTCAGCACGACCGGAGAACATATGAAAGTGCCGTAGCAGAACACACGGATTGAGCTTTGAGAACTCTATCAGCTCTATCTGCAACCAACTCATCTGAAAAAGTGCGCAACTTTCCTGGGGGATTGTCCGAGTACCGTTTAGTTACAGATGCAATGAAGGCCAGAATACGTGTGCTGTTCTGGGCTGCATGCAACTGCATTCCGGGCTGACGGCCATTTCAGGCATCAAACCAGCGAGCATGCAGTTGATTCAACCGAAACTTAACGCAAGTCCAATCACAAGACACAAATTGTGCTCCTTGCTGAAATCTGTGGCCAATCCTACAACCTAAAGATCCAAAAAAGCGCTGGAAGATACGCTTATTGACCCAAATCAACGACAAACTAATCTCCTTGTACACGAAGCGTACAAACTGTGCCTTGTCAACATTCCTGCTGGCACTCGCGCATTCCGCCAAGTCACGAATCAACTTCTCTGCCGGCTTTCCTAATCTACGGTACCATTCAACACTAAACGACATAAAACAATACCAGTCTGTACCTTCCCGCGCATGATGCCTATGCTTCGACTCATCACGCCTCTCCGCAGCTGAACCCGCGTGTTTGCCCTACTGCGCTCCTGAGCTCCTGCTGGACGAACAAGTGACACGCCCACGCTCTTGATGTCATTTAGGGCCATCATCAGGATATGTATCCTCTCTTGTTGGATATCTCTTCACCTTATGAGA
>JAULKQ010009368.1:0-11097 GCA_032356285.1 Smithsoniella earleae | reverse complement strand
GTCGCAAAATTGCGACATGAACGATAGCCATCTCAACATTGTCGAAATACGCGGAATGCAACATGCTGAAGCTTCAAAAAACGAAGGCTATGGAGCGGGGCCCACTCCCGGAATTGAACCGGGGACCTCTCGCACCCTCAGCGAGAATCACACCACTAGACCAAGTGGTAGGAGACCGCGAAGTCAGACGCCACACCCTCTCTTACCCGTGAATTAGCAATGTATATATTTATTTAAAAAGTAAGGGGGGTTGCAGCCGCCGTTCTATGCAACAACAACCGGCGGCATATGAAGAAATATGAAAAAGAAACAAGTGTACGTGCGCCATTATTAGGGTGGAGGTTTTTACTCACATCGGTAGCGAGTCGACGAGGTGTGCGCACCTCGAGCGCGTCTTCGGGAGCGGGATCGCCTTGCGGCTGATGCGCGCTGCCCTCGTAGTCGTCGAAACGGGGAGAATTCAGCTCCCGGACGCTTTGGCTGTCTCCCGGAACCGGCTGGTTGGAGTTCCGCAATAGCTTGTCCGCTTGCTTCTTGATGTGCCGGTCCGCGCGGGCGACGGAAGCCGCGGAACGCGCCGGTGGAGGCGCGTCGACGCCTGTCGACGAGCTTTTCGGCTTCCAGTTCACGTGCGAGTGAACGAGGGTGAGAATCCGCAGCGCGAACTCGGCGGACTTTCGTGACTGTAAATCGTCGAGGGAGGGAATGCGCAGCGCGGGGATCGAGGTCGCGAGCCTGCACCAGCGCTACCAAATTCGTGACGCCCCTTTCGATTCTACGAGAGCTGAAAAGCTACAGAATGTAGCAGAGTGAATTAGACCTGCCAGAAACAAAGCGCTGGGGGTGGGGATCTGATAGTAAATGGAACAAGTTCAATCCGTTGCCACACGCACAGCTGTACAGTTCTGTCATGTGCAGAGCAACTGATGCCAGTCCTGAGTCTATGCATTACTGGCATGCATTTGTCATCTTTTGACTGGGAACCGGAATTTAATTCACCCAAGCTGCAGTTCATGTTTTGCTTCTCGCAATTATAGGGAGGTGTTGACGTCGCATGTTGCTCTTGACTATCTCGTCGCAGATGACAGGGAACACTAAGAATCATTGATGCTTGTGGAAAACTTTCGCTTTAGACCATGATCCGGCGCTGCTGTGGTCGGGCAGAGAACCCGTTGGTCGAATCCTGATAGAGCTTCATTGCTCAGCTGAGTGTGATTCAAACGAGATTGGTTAGTGCTTCTTACAGGCATTGTTGAGTTGTATGCTGGACATACACTTGAGGTCTCCCGGGTGGATCTGTTGCACGATTAAACGATTGAAAACTTGGCGTACTGTGACATACGAAGAAGCCAAGTCCGATATCTGTTTTGTAGCCTTGGATCGGTTGGCTAAACTTTGAAAAGGTTGAAACTAAGCTATAGAAGTTTCAACCTCCGGGCCAGCTGCGTGTAGCTCAGGACGGTCAGACCTCTTTCAAGCCTCGTCAGAAAATTCTCATGTACAACCCGCATTACAGCCACAGCAGATGGGAATGGAGCATCGCTAATAAGTCTGCTCGAAAGAACAGATACACAGAGGGCCTGCTTCCCCAGTTGTTGCATAATATGCTGTACGATAGTGGGATTATTGTGCATACCAAGCCTGAGCGTTCTCTTCGAGCATTTATGATCATTCCCACGTAAAAAGCGAAATTTATTCAGGGCTTCATACAACCAATAACAACCAGACCGCGATGGATCATAGTATTTGCAGTTGAGCAAGAGAAGGCTGCTTGTGGAAACTCTTAAAAGCAACAATTGCAACAGCTGTAGTAATTTCGTGTTTTTTCATAAATTACTTCGCTTACAGCAGTGCCTTGGCAGGTAGACAACGAAGATGGCGGATGACGGGACAGTGCTGAGTCTGTGGTTGCCGTCGTGTCTCGAGAGTAATCTCGCAAATCTCAATATGATTATAGGCACGTACCTGTCAAAAGCTTTCACAAGTTCCACGAAAGACGACCAGGAAGACTTGATGTCTACGGGAAGATTCCTGAGAAACTCATCACTGTAGACTTCGCCTGGTGGAGCAGTAGTAATGGCCCTAGCAAAATTCGCGGTCATCACAACAGATATGGAAAGAAGGCCCATTCTAATAGCCTTCTGTGGACCTATAGTAACGCATGCAAGCATAGCATGTAAAGCAACTACGGCATACATGCCGTTCATTGACAACGTGTGTCCGGTACTGATTACAGTAGCATACGCAAGCCTTCCTATAGTGTTTCTGCGGCACACATATGGTAGTTAAACGACTTCTGTCGTTGCATCGTCATGCTTGAACCGATGCCTTGTACGGTACATTCGCTAATGGACAGGATTTTTGCATGAAACTCACCTAACAGCTCTTATGAATAAATCTGTACACCACTTCAAGAATTTTTGGTTACTTCTGTGTTGTCTTCCAACACTTTTTACAAAATTATTGGCCTTTTCTGAAACAGTTGTGCCCGGTAATCCATAAACACCACTCTTCGCAAGAAAGGTAGCAGTGGACATCTCGACTATTCAATTTCGTTCTCAGTTTATATCTGATAGACCGTAATACAAGAGAATCGGGAGATTGGGCCAAACTTATGACTTAGACGAATACGTGCACAATAAGAGAACCGCAATCCCTGCTTACGCGCGGCTCAATAAACACCAACCCATTCAGTCAAGTTAATACTATCTTGGCAAAGCAAGCTTAGCTTGGCTAAACTTGTAGTTTGGTTTCACATGCTATTGCACTGAACATTACCCTTGCCGTGAACTATGCATGTGTGAAAACACAACCTTGCCAAGGAAACAATGGCATGCGCCCCTCAGCTGTGAATTAGAAGACATGGTTCAGTGTGAGAACCACATAATCCAACTACTTCGATGCCCATAATGCTTGATGAGTTCATTGATTATTAGAGACGAGGTCTTGCTCTTTAATATCTGAGAACACCCCATGAAGATGCCTTGGGAGCTAATATTTTCCTTAGTTTATTGTAATGCACACCCAATTAAAGAGTCTGCTCAGGGCGAGTTTCACGACTCAGCTCAAGTCTCGCGTCAATACCGCCTATTATTTGCACTTCAATGTGCAACTGCAATGTGCTTCAACAGGTAGCAAGGGTGTCTCTGGCAACAATACAGACGATAATCCTGCAATTCCTATGTATTGTCAGTGAAACGATAGATAGTAGCCATAACCAATGTTCACAAGGATGGTTGAAAAGATCACTCAATTGCATCCCTTTATCTTAAGTTGTTTGATATTGTATAAGCTAGCACTAACAATGGCGTGCTCGAACACAATTCATGTGTATAAAAGTTACAAGGTTTCAACTTGAATTATCTGTTCACATGAATGACTGTTATATGACAAGGCGCATGTCCTCGTGAGTGCATCTGCGAAATTCGAGCTGGATGATACCGCTGAATATTAAACCTCTTCATGGCCAGCGAAGCAAAAAAGCGCTTCAGTATTAAATCTGCAACTTCAGATATGATGTAAGCCTTGAGTATTGGAATCCAGCGAAGGTTTCGTACGACAATTGGCGCATTCAAGGCTCAAGGCTTTCGGAGCATCTGAACATATAGAAGTTACAATTCAACGCTCCCTGCAATAACATAAAAATGGTTTCACGGATTTCGGTAGGACGTATAACAACTAGACGTCAGCGAAGAAACACGCGAAGTACACAGGCCTGAATGGAAACCATAAGTGAAATGAACATACCTCGTTTGGCAAACATCGCAAAACATATGTTGCCAGTTCCAATCATGATGCGGAGATGCTGGGCTGAGCTTCCTCTTTCAGCTTCTTTTGGTGGTGGTCGTACTTACGGTACAATTGTATCAGTCCCGTACATGCCATAAAAGCATTTACTGCAAGCAGATTATAGTTCACAGGTGTGATGTCCAGAGAATACTTTGACCACACAAGCCCTGTTGCTGTCACGGCACACTGCATCGGAAGTGACACAGAATCAGGATCTCTCTGCAAGTCCGATATGTTAGCTATACTGATTCCCCATTTGAACGTTGGAGCCCAGAAGAAAATTGTCTTCGGTCCAGCGGGATGGTTCAGAAATTCGCGGAAGCGAGCTCCAAACGATGCCATCGCGATACAAACGTGAAGCTCTACAGCGCCACCTGTAGGTATCGGCTGTTAGGATAACGCTGGTCCTTTTTTTTTTCAAGCAAGCCTAGACATTGAGCGGCTGAAGAATTGTGAACAAGGTCATCGTTATGGAAACCCAACAGAGCTCCGGGCTACAACACCAAGCGATCGCAGGAGCAACATCCATGCATATGGAATGAGGCCGATAGTCCGACAGTGAGTTAGACTTCCGACGCATTCTTTCAGACACAAGGGTGCAAACGTGACTTCGCTTTGGGGGCTGGTTTTACAATGTAACTTCGTTGTTTTAGCGGGGTGATGCTGATTTGCGAAGCAGGCGATTCGATGCATCCCTCGTTCCCATCATTTGTTATCAATATAAATAACCTAAGGCCAACGACGAAAAATTTATGCAAAGCTTATCTATTTGGATACCAAGTTGTCGCTCAGACGTAACCCATACATAGCTTATCCACCTGGAACACGCGTAGTTGATTTTTGCAGTTCATCCACCCCGATGCGGGTATAAATCTCTAACGCCCGTGTTTTGCAATTTTGAACTTGCTGCTCTGTGCAGCAATTGTGTTCATCACTTTCGCCTTCAGCAGGTCGACAGACAAACAACCATATTTGAAGTGTGCTTGCATACTCTATTTCTTCAGCACCTGTTAGGGCATCTTGACAGTTATCAGAATTCGCGCGAGTGCACAAAGAAACCATGCATATTTTTCTACTTCTTACGAGAGTACAAACTTGGGGTTGGGGAAATAAATCTTCTAAATTCGGTATCAAAGACTCCCATTTTCCCACACAGGCAATACACGCAAGGTGGCTGCGATTTTCAAAACGGAATCGTTCATCCAGAATACAAATAGACTTAAAGTTTCTGTGCGCCATTCAATCTAATCGTTAGAACAACTACAATGTAGATCAAGCGAACCTCTTCAAACAAGATTAATGAATCGTAATTCAAAGATACTCTCAAATGCTGGTATGTACTGATCGTGTCTTCCTAATGATCGGGTTGAGTGCGGGAATGAGGGGAACTTCTTGGCAATCCGATTGTCCTTGGACAGCAGGACCATCTTTCCGGTTGTCACACTGCAAGGGAAGTGGTTCTAGTGAGGAGCCATTGCTACTGTGGCATCTCGGTCTGTGTAGAGAAGGAAGTCTCTTGCCACATAACCAAAACCTAGTCCTTTAAATTTACTCATGAGATCAGTCTTGCCTTGTGATTTTTTGCATGGATCACTGCCAATTGCGCTTCAGAGAGAGAGAGAGCGAGAGGCTTTACTATATATAACTTTGGCACAATACTGTGTGTTTGTGCTATCGTCTGCCACATGTAACATCCAGACATCATGCACAGAAGTCATCTTCAATTCAATCAAGCATTTGATATTGCACTTCTCAGATGTCAGTGGATGGAGAGTGAGAGGTGCTTTCAAATCCAGCATATGTTTCTTCAGTTGAATAAATTATGTGTGCAATAGATATAAAGTTCAGCTGTAATATGAATGTGGCGTTTTTCATTATAATTATCTCTTCATCTGGGAGTGCATATGGAAGTTCGGCAGGCAGGGCTGTACACATTTCAAACACAAGCCAATACTCACATTCATTGACCCAAGATTCGTTCCCAGCCCTGGGGCATCTCAAAATATTATCTCCCACATGCGCTATTTTTCAAACACAAGACATGATTTGAACTCGTACGAATACAGAATCATGCTGTCAGTCAACTGTCAGTTACCCAAACTGTCAAGCTCTGCTATATGCATCATGGCGCACAAAAATTAATGCTTCATGCACTTCGAGGTGATCCCACAGTGTGTATCACTAGTAACTTACGGCATGATGATGCCATTGTGTGAGGCACACGAAGACCTCAGTTTTCAGCTGTTGGAACCTGAATTAATCATATCCACTGACACCATTGTTTACACTTTCTGTTTCTGTGTCCCAACTTCGGTGAAAGAAAACACAATTTTTAATAACATCATGTCACAAGGGCAATTTGGGGATATAATCGTCTAAACGGTTCTCATACGATACCAGAATTTTTTTTATGGCACACAGCAATGCAGTTTCCAATGGCATATATATACTTTCAGCGCTCAGAGCCAAACATTCTATAGTTGAATGGTGGTGCTTGGGCAACATAGAAAACGACCTCTCATCGTCTGCAGATGCAAACATAGACTTAAGAGTGCAGATGCCACACCAGCAACCCGAACATCTGATGACTATATTGTCTGAGATGATGTTGTGCCAAGGCTTACAATTTTCATGCACAATCTTAATCTCTAGCTGATGCTTTGTAACATGCTGCACTGTACAACTCAAGTCAGCAAAACAACTGGTACTCATGAAAGGCATATTACAGGGCAAGACGCTGCCAGCACTGCATGCAGAAGCATACACAAGTTTCAGCATTTCCGTCAAACATCAGTGAGTGCTAAGCTCAAAACCTTTCCATGGCAAATCAACTACGATTTGCACCAGGCTAGCTTATCTCTGTAAGACTTACTTAACATTAGTGGCATGCATGCTTGCAGGAGAACAAGCACAGTAGATTTAAATTGCAGCAAAGAATTCCTTGGATTTATCAGGATCTGGGATCATTGTCTTGCTTCCTGGTGTCCACCCAGCTGGGCAAACTTCATCAGGGTTTTCCCGCACATACTTCACTGCCTGCACTAACAAGTCACAGTTGATTGGTGAAAGCATCCAACCCACAGACAATGGTGTCATGCTACCCCTTAGAGAGCTCTAACTATACAAGCAAGAACCAGTGATCAATTGACAGCACCTGCAAAAGACGCAGTGTCTCATCAACGTTACGGCCAATTGGCGCATTGTTAATGGTGGAATGCTGGATAACACCATCTGGATCAATGATGAACAAGCCTCGAAGAGCAACCCCCTCCTCATTCTCCACGTGGTACTGCTTGACAATCTCGTGCTTGAGATCAGATACTAGTGGGTACTTCAAGTCTCCCAAGCCACCATCTGTACGTTCTGTTTGAATCCAAGCCAAGTGCGAGAACTTGCTATCAACAGATACCCCAAGGACTTCGCAATCCAGGGCTGAGAATTCTTCATATCGGTCGGAGAATGCTGTGATTTCGGTCGGGCAAACAAAAGTGAAATCTAGAGGATAAAAGAAGAGGACGACATACTTGCCTTTTTGCCTGCACGCACTCCTTGTTCACGTTCGATGGTCAGAAAGCTTTTCGCTCTTTAAGGGAAAGGATTGAATGCTTATCAGATGCCCACATAAACCAGCAGTACTGCGTTTGCGAAAAAGAGTCATGCAGGACGGGTGTTTCAGCTGACATTTCACGTCCCAAACCATCAAGCATAAATGATACGGAATCTTGCCAGTGATTATTGATGTAAAACTGGATGATGATGTCATGAACTTGTGACGATTCCTTTTCAATTATTTACTATGGTTTGAATATACATCATCTGATCCACGAGAACATAGTGCAGCATTACCAAAAGAGGTAAAAAGCAAGCCCTTGAATAGTTCAGCGTAGCTTTACCACTTCACATTACTGTAATGTATGGGAAAACATAGCAAATTATCAACGCTCGTGTGAAGGAACTCCAGTATAAAGGCGACCAGAGTCGTTCGACAACTATACGAGTTACAACTCCGTATGTAATCAGCGGAGGAAAGAACCAGAGGATAGATGATATGAGGCAATGAATCGCATGTTTCCAAAACCACCCGCTTATACATTGAAATATAACTAACAAAGGGTCCCTTCCCCAGGTTGACTCCAGGAGATCACACGTGGCCAACGGCCACTGAAACGCAGATGTGAATAGTTGAAGCTATATATCCCCTCAATTGATATCTAAAGAAATTAACAGTGTTTCAGAAAATTATAAGCGCGTTACGCAACAGCACCGCGTACACTCGTCAACTGAACAACGTCAACAGAGAGAAGTTGCGGAGTTTGAAGCCCTTTCTAAAAAACTTCAAATCACAAGGTTCTATAGTTGTAGCGTTTCTCATGTGAAGGTAAACATTTTCAATGCTGATGTGCACATTGAGATATAAAACAGTGTGATTGTACCGACTTCAGAGACAGGGTTTGCAATTCGGTCCGGGTTGAGCATCCGCATTAAAAACACCTTGAGTTTGGAATAAAACCGTCAAAAAAGGTCTTCGAACAAGATGAAACGTACTGATACTCTGACAGCGTTACATTAACAAACTCTTGATCATACACTGCCTCGGCAGAGAAGTCCGGAGCCTTCACTCCCACTAAGCGCCCGCCGTGACCGCAGCAATTTGCTGAAATGTGGCGCCTAGCTCCGATACGCTGAAATACGGCGAACGCCTTCTTGCTCGGTGCAATTCTTGTGTTCATACAGAAAGACATCTGACCTCAGCGCACCGGTTATGCCAGAACAAATTCAATGGGCAGGCTTCAGGCTTCACAACGCCAGTCACGTCCGAAATAGTTGGACTATATGATTTAGAATATACTGATGTGTAAGCTCTTGTGAATTTAGGCTACACTTTTGATAGCTCTATGTATATGCATGAGCACATTTTATTTCGTGACCGTTTGACGTCCCAGGGCCGCGTAGATTCCTGGAAAAACACCCTTAAATATTAATGCACCCCGCTGACAAGGAATTTCTTCTATTAATGGATTTCCGTTGGACTGCACAATGCTCTTGAAGATAACCCTCGTGCAACAACTTGCTTCTCGGCTAGATGAATCTGGTCAAGAACCTGGTCGAGGTGACAAATTTTTCATCCAATTTGAAGAACAGCGAGGGTGAGATAGAAGTGGTGCTCAAGTCAACATTTGCAACATAATGTAGAAAGGTTTTCAGTTACTATAGAGATGCGTGCTCAGGCTCCAAAGGATCTGACAGCCATGCACGAAACATGGCGCTTATCCGTGCGCAGGGCTTCGGCTCCACCCGCCAGGCCGTTGGAGTTTTGAGCATCTTAGGTCCCTGTGCGTGTGGAAAACTTGAACTTATGTACTGTAAGTGCTTGCTAGACGCAACTTCCCGACGGAACTGGAATTCAGCTCAACAGCTCTGAAAATTGGCGTTTTTGGCTTACCGGCATACTGACATCGAAGGGCTAGGTGATTCTGGCTGCCAGAAGTTCTGTTAGTCTGCGTGCACGGCGTTGTGCGCTCATTCGTCACGCGCAAGCTGCGTTGAAAAGACGATGCACATCTGATCGAATCAATGTGTAACACGCAAAAGCACAGCAGAGATAGGATGGGTAACTATGTGGAGTGACAATAGCGCCACAAAACTTGAGGCAAGCGCCCTAACAGAAAGGATTCGGAGTCTGTGTCATGCAAGTCATGTCTTCATTACTGCAATGTTTCATGATAGTCGTCACCTACGATTTGGGCTTAAAGTTTTCCTAGTGAATATACTGTGACAAACTGCAAGCTTGGGATGATATACATCTCGGTCGTGACGTTTGTCATCATTAGTCCAAGTATTGCGCATCTTGATAACTGGAGATTGACTATTGGCAGAGTTTCTATTTGCTTTTCATGGATGAAAGCGAGATACGAGACACGACCGTGAAACGCAAAGTGCAGTAAGGACGTCTGGTGTTAAATTCGTGCTGGGGAGTGCGAGTTAATGCTGATACAATTAATTCCTTACTTGAATTTAGGGTCAAAACGTCTATGGATGCTATAAGAGCGCATTGTTTGATGTGCTCTAACTATGGGATGTGGGGAATCAGAAGATTTTGCAAACCAAACGATGGTCCCAAGTATTGAGTGTACATGCTTACCAATCTCCCAACCAATGCCAACCTTTCAGAAAACACAAAGGATGGAAAAGCTTGTTGAGCAAGTTTAAGAGGCCCAGCATGTACAGGTACAGGTTTGCTTCCAAACTTGCTTGTATTTCAATCAAAGTGTGTAGAAAGGATGGTCATGGAGATCCCACAGAGAAATGGGTTCCACATAGGTCCTTCCACAATTTGTTTCCAAGCTCAATCTCTAAAATTAGATGCAGTTGCATCTTGCTGTTACAAATAACAGGAGGCAAACATACCGTGATGTGGACTATAGCTGGTGGTATGCTTACAGTGAGATAAAGGGCATTTCAGCAATGCTATGTCTTGTGATCTGGGCTAGTGATAAATGAGCACTCCCTAAGGCATTGGAAGAACATCTGTTCATATCTGACTATGTACAATTCAAAGTCTTCCACCGGAGAGTGTTGACTGTCCTGGGTGCCAAACTGTGCTATTCCATGCAAATGTCTTGCAAATTTCCTCTGTTAGAGGTTCACACTTCAAGAAATAAATCATTCACTCTGCAGTCAATTGCAACCTCAATGCAATGAGATGGATACCTGTCATCTCAATACGCTTGCACTGTGCAAGCCTCCATTTGCTCTTGTATGTGTTGGGAGGAATACACAATTTTGAGTTGAAAATAATGACACTCCCAGGCTTGAATGCTCCTGGAATGTTCTTCTACAATCGTCGCTTACCTGGCCTCTTCAAACTTGGCACACTTCCAACTGTGTATAGTGCAATCCACATGGCCTGGTGAAGTAATGGCCTTTTGAGAGGAAGAAGAGAGCTGGAAAACGATCAGTGCTTTTCTTTTCTAATGTTTGCAGTCATATCAGATGATCAGGCAATCAAAATATATTTCCAGATACTTTTTGTTGAGTGGGAAACCTCACACCTACCTAAACATGCTCACCTCTATTCCCAGGATGTGGTTCAATCATTCAGAGTACAGCATGAACTGCAGGTCTTTCAGTGCAGAGAGTGATGTCACTATCAATAGAAGCTGCGATGAACTTTACCTCTGTGATGTGAGCATTTTTTACTAAGTTACAACATAAATTTTGAGTAAGCTCGAGCTTTCTGACTCGCTAGCTTCATCCAAAATGCTCCATGTGAGCGTCAATATCACCCCTTGCAATCAGGCAAACTCC
>JAULKQ010009357.1:0-12949 GCA_032356285.1 Smithsoniella earleae | reverse complement strand
TGGTGGCAAGCTGAAACAAAGTCAATACCTGTGATATGCATTACCTATATGTAGACATCACGAGCTGTATTAGATGCTGCGGCCACCCAATCAAATTTTAGGATACACCTTCGGAAAGAGAGGACTGGTTACTGGAGGGCTTCTGCTTCCCGTCGATCAGCTTGCAGATGCACAGTAAACTGGCTTGATATGGGATAGCAAAGGCTGAGAAATGAGCTTTTTTGCATTATCCTAGATCACACGATACTCCACTAAGAATTTGGCGTGCCTTCACATTTACTCCTGTGCTGTAAGTGGTGCATTCCCTACTGCATCTGCTGTTGTTACGCTGTCAAGTTTGCGAGAATAGCTCTGCTTTTTGTGCATCTAAATTGCTACCAGCACTGATTTGAACTTTGAAAATATACTTGCCTAGAGATTACTCCGAAGACATCATCCTCCATGACAGGCACTAGGGCCCTTTCCATAGGTACCCACCCTGTTGCTCCAGCAAATACTGGCAGCTCTGACCAGAAAATTCACTGATTCCCTCTAACCAGTGCTACTGCTAATTCTCTACAGATACTTGCTAGATAGTCTCCTCTGTGATGCTGGATCACATTGTGGCATGAGGGTCTATTCCTTACATGTCTGGGGTAAGTCAGCAAAACGAGTCTTACGATCCTTGTCATCAGCACGGCGTCGCTTGGCTGGTGAGGGAAACTGCAGTTGCTGAGGTGTTTCAGAAGGCTGAGCTGTGGCATGTCAGCCTGTTACACTCACCTGGAGTACGAATTCATGTCCCAGTCCGTTTTGTACGTCTTATTTCGCCGACGGTGTCCTCAAGTGCGGTGGAAGAGTGATTCAGCAAATGCGCCAGAAATGTCTGTGGCTAGGGCTGGCCCTAGTCTGCCAGCAGCTCCATCCGCAATCCGTACAGGTTTCCACGCGAGATCATTTTCGCGGTCAGCTACTGCCCAGTCACTGTTCCTGGATGTTTGTACCTGACAACAATTATTCCATGGGCATCACAGTACTGGATGTCTTCTATATTTTTTTTGATTGTGGCGACGGTGGAGCTCGCTCATGATAAAAAGCAGGTGCCACGGATCTCTAGCTTGATACTATCGATACTAGCCAATGCGAAGATACTCCAGCTCGAGTTTATGTTCAGAATTTATATTCAGAGATGTAACTTTTGGAGAGTCGGAAGGAAAAAGGTACCTAGAACCAGATTACTCCGTGACGACTGTGCTCGTAGGTTATAGAGTCATAAAACGAAGACATGGATGATACGGACGAGAATGACGAGATCAAGCAGTTGGTACTGCAAGAAGAAGAGGAGAGGAAGCGGTCAAAAGTACGAGAAGCGAAGAAGCAAAGAAGTGTCAGATTCAGTGACTTTGAGGAAGTCCATGAGTTTGGCTCCGAAGAGGTAACTAGTTTAAATACAGCAGTTGTTTTATACTCAGTAGGGAACATGGTCAGATATCCATCTTTTGCTCGTTTTATGTGCAGAATGATGGGCCAATAAAAGAGCATTTGCTGCAAGAGGTTTACGAGCGCCGGCAGAAGCACGCTTTTCATCAAGATGGAGAACGGGAGAATGCTATGCAAAACAAGTTTGAAGCACAAGACGGGGCTTCAATCGAACAGGACGCTGAGTATATGAGCTTGGATGGTGAAGAAGTCTCTGCGTTCAACATGAAAGAAGAGCAGGAGGAGGGATATGATGTCGAGACAGGAGAAATAGCGCGTAGAAAGAATGAAGATGACGAAGCAAATGATCCCTGGCTTCAAAGTTTGCAGCACGAAGAGGTACTTTCTCTTATTGCTACTTGGACGGTTCCTCGTGTAGTGACTGCGTTCAGAAATAACTGCGTATCCATCTTGGAGTTGATGAATGCTGTAGTTTACCGCTTAGAGACTAATAGTTGTAGAGCTGTTGTTTACAACGCTACGTTCGCGTCAGGTAGACCACTTGCATTCGATACATTTTCGTGCAGCGACAACAACAAGAGACAGAAGACGGGGGAACGGTTGCAAAAATCCGTAGGTATCAAGTAACAGTTTCAGCGTCTGTGCGAGAGCAGCTGGAGAAGCAACAGCGGCAGCTATCGGAAAGCAAACCTCTGTCAGATTCTGAAATAGCAGCTGCACGTTCACGTTTAGTCCAGCATCTAAACCCACGTGAAAGTGTCATGCAAGGTCTGGCGCGATTATCCTCTAAAATAAAAACTTCTTCATCAGTACGTTTCATCTTTGGGTTAATATGATTGATGGGATCTCCAAGCCTGAACAGTCGGTGCTGTCAACGGTGCATTTTTGTACGGTATCGTTTAACGGTTCATATCTCGAACCATCTAGCAATACGGCGAGCGCCTGACATCTGAAACGCGCCTTGATTACAGCTCACGAAGGCCCGTGACCGAGTTGGTAGCAAGCGTGCTTTGCAAGTGGCTCATGGGGATACGGCTCTGATAGATTCCCTAACAGATGCAGCAACATCTCTCCTGAGCGTAGATGCTGATGCATTCGAGCTGAAGCGTGAGGAGATTGAACACGCCTTACGCATATCCGGAGTCACATCGCAACAGCCGGTACCTTCAGGTGTGGAGACAAATGCTCTTCATCAACGAGAAGTGCCACGGACTGAAAGTCAGGATCATACCAATTTCAAGACATTAGGATATAACAACACAGATTGTCAAACCCAGGATTGCGTTCGGAAATTTTTCACTGGCGTCATATCTGCAGACATGAGCGGTAAATTGTCTGGGATCCTGAATTGGATATGTTTCCATTCTTTTGTGAATTTCACTGGTGCTGAGCGCTCATAATATAAGGAAATAATTTCGAAAGTCATAACGAATTGTCAGGAAAAATGCCATCTTGACTGCTGAGTGCGTTTCTTTGCAGTCAAGCACACAAAGCCTTTTTCACATCAATTGTGCAATATGCGCTGATCATTTCTTGTACACAGAGGAATTAGGTCCTGAGCAAAGTACATGACCCATGTGAATCTATACCATCAAATGCACATTTCAAAAGTTCTTGCATATCTTCAGTGTTTTCATCAACTTGCTAAACTGATAGGTGTGCAAATGGTGGCTTGCGCGGATGATTCTCAAACTGATGGGTTAGACAAGTGAGAAATTTCAGTGCCAGATATCAAGTGATTTCATTCCAAAGGACTGACACCGTGCACGATAGCTTTAGCAATAGTACAGATTTCAAGTATCACGTTTACAACAATAACTGGAGTATGGTGGAGGTACAAGTGCTGAATATAACCACCGAAGTGTGAGCTTTGGAGAACAGAAATTCCAGTATACATGCCAGTAAATTATTAGATATGCATAGATCTCTATGTTGATTTTCAGAACAGTGCCCCTTTTGAGAAAATCTTCAGATAGCGAATCGCCGCCGGCAGAACTGCCTGCTCAGGATCGCAAACAATGTAGAGTGTTTTTTTTTTTAGAAGCTGCGTCACTAACTTCGCCATTAGCTTTCCCGCTCAAGATGGAGTTCCATCATCGCTGAATTGTTTACAGTGGATAACCATCCAAGTGTCCAAACACTTGCATGACACGCCGCGGTGTGCGAATGATGAAGATGGCACACACGTAATCGTGGCTTGCGGATGTGATCCCAGTTTGTCGCATCACTCCGAAATACTGATTCCGAAAACTACTGTATCTTGGACTCAACTTCAGGTCCATGTGCTGCGTTGTAACAAATAGGAAGATGTGTGAAGAGCAGTCAGCAAAACGTGGGTGAGAAGCTGGTACACACACCCCACAAGCTGTACAGTCAAGTGACCAAGAAGTGCAAGATGCTGTTTGAAAGACATGTTTTCTGGAAATTCACCAGGGACAGATTCTTGAACAGCATCCACAAAATGTCATTCTGTTCATGGAGTACCAAGCCTTCTTATTTTTGTTGAGTTGGTATATAATTAAAACAGTACATGTTCTTCCTACGGCCTTGCAGAGGCTGTCAACACCGTTGTAGCCCTTGTCGGAGTATGAATTGGTATTCAGCACGAGTTCAGTTGTATTTTATATAGTTTCCTAAAGCTGAGTTTTGAAACTCTGCACACTTGGGGATGTTGATTTCTTGGCATGGATGGATGCTGTAACCGAGCTCTTGAGAGCTGAATTACATATCCACTGTGCACTGTATGCTTCACTTACTTAGACTGTTAGTTAAACTGTCTACATTGTTGCACTGTCATGGTATACACGATGAGTCAATGCCGACAGATACAACATCTTTGTCTGGTGGTGGTTGGATGTGTAATGCGCCTGAATGACACACCTGCTGCTTAAATTTGTATCTTCTAGTTGAATCTTTGTTTATAAAGGTGCATTCTGAGATGGCGAAGATACCTGTCAACCCTTGCTGCGGCGTGTCACTGACTTCTCGCGCTCTTCCTGTAGTTGATAAGGCCTATCTGCCGATTTCTTGACTAGTTGACTGTCCAAACACCTCATTATCTTGTCGTGGTAACTGGGTGGTGTTTCGGCTCTCATGCGGGTGATTGAAGTGCACGAGTGTCAAGGGCCTCGTCCATAGAAAATGAATCATTCCCACCAGATGGCATACTTCAGCGCTCAGAAGATACAGTCAGTGTGATAGCTGGAAAATAAATGTACGTATGGAAATTGGGATTCCACCATGTTATACATTGCACCCATATTTGGCAGTTGCGCACAAACCACTCCTGGATGTACCTAGTACTTAGAACACAGCTACTCAAGGTACGATTGGAAGGCTCGTAGTTAGATTATTCTTTTTCAGTTACAACTGAGTAACACACTCTGAGAAAAACTACAGTTTTAGAATCTCTGCGTCTAGGGTGTTTTAAGAGGCAGCTTTGTCACACACCCTCACGTCAGCCTGCAACTTTCTTGTACGAATAGGAACAGACATCCATGCTAATAATTGTATCCAATTATATCGGTGTCTGACGCCCCCACTTGTGGCATGGACTGCAGGACTCACGAAAATGGCCATTTTGGGCGATTTGATTCACTGTGTGTGACAGGTTGCTTGTACATGCAGGAGATGATAGTGGAGACGACATGTTTGCTGATAGTGATGACGATCAGGGTGGCAATGAACCCAAAAATGTTGTGAATAACGGCTGTCAGGACTCTGAGCAGCCACCGACCAGTCATTTGGCGTCGAGACAGGCGCAAGCACAAGGAGGTACTACCTCCGGTCAGGGCACACCTGCAGGGCACACCGGTCGCGTCAGTACTGCAGCGAGTCCTAGCCTCGCGAATACTTGCACAGTTACCAATGCTCCGGCCATGTGTCGTTTAGAAGAGGAAGCGTCGACTGTGGACTACGAATCATGGCCCATTGCTGAACTCAAGCGTGTTCTTGATGAGGCACACGTTAACTATGTAGGTACTGTTAGCTTGTACTTTCCCTTGAGGCTGTGGTGGTGAACGAGTTGAATTTTCCATTCCTTGCAGGTGCTACGGAGAAGGAAGAGCTTGCGACCAAGTGCCGTGAACTTGACCGGAAAAGGGCGTCATCCGAAGCTCAAACTATTCCTCTAGGATTTGTACTTGATCCATCATCTGGGTATTATATACATTCCGATACTGGATGGTATTATCACGCCGAGTCCCGGTGTTATTATCAGAACGGGAAGTGGTATTCAATGGATGGTAAAGGAGTGCTGCAGGAGTATTCGTAAACAGCTGCACTCATGAGCCTCACGGGCGCGGTTATTGCTGACGGATAGATAGTACTTGTTTTCAACTTCAAAACTTGAAGCGCTGTTCCCTTCAAAATGATGCCTGCATGTCGAATCATCTGCTGCCGTGTCGCTTTGTATTCTGAATCGTTCAATGTTTGCATGAGGGAATACATGTTGTCGGCTCGCTACATGAAACAATCCAGTAACCTTGGAAACCGAGGACGACAATGCCTTGGATTAAGTCAACTTGGCTAGGAAGTTCATGAAGGCTCTGGAGTCACGTGAACGTGTGCATTTGTTTCAATCCAATGTAAGGTAACAACTATGGACTTCTATTTACACTGTGAAGTGTAGTCACTCGTCTGTTGTAACTTCAGTTAGGTCGTCTCGTTATGAGAGAATACCACACTCGCCAGTTGGCCCGAGAACCTGGGTAGCATTCGTGTTGAGAACGTGAGCAAGCAGGGGAGTCGATTCAAATGCGTGTGCACTGCGTCTCGACTCGATTGGTGCTAGTGAATCACAACCGGATTGAGTAGAGAAGCGCATCAATGGCTGGATTGGACCTACATAACATGACTGTAGCATCTTCGTAACGTTGGTCGCGTCAACACAGAAAAACCCCTCAAAGAACAGTGTAGTCTCTTAAATACACTTCTCGATCCTTATTATCATGTTTTGACATCTCTACGCGCCTGTACAAGCCCAAATTGAGGTTAAGGTCTACACGAGAGACAGTTCGAGTTTTCTTCCATCTTGATAATGAATGATCGTGAAGTGTTGATTTCAAGGTAAAAATATTTTCTACATAATGACATTCAGTAGGTTGAGCCAATCTATCTATTCGTAAATGAAAAAACGCTTGGATTCAGTATCGGAACAACATGATTGTTGATGAGTCAACAAGGACCGCATGCCTACCTGTGCGGAACAACCAGTTGCACGTTTGCGTACAGAGCTAACCCCTGGAAAAGAACTCGGGGATAATGGACACCCCGATCCTGACCAGAATGCAGGGAACTTGATCAACTTGTTTTTCATTGTGACTGATGCATGCTTAGGGCAAGCACCCTCCCGTGAGCACTAGACCCTGAAACTTGCAAGCTTAGTTTTATGTGTGCAAATAGTATGGCTTTTTCTCATTGTTGCTTGCTAGCGCACTCTAACTTAGCCAGGCCAGCCCGACAGCACGAAAAGTTGAGGTGTGCCTCATAGCACCGCTTTGATATCAGCTATTCAGATAGTTTTCCAAGCCGACAGTCCTGTGAAATAGTGTAATACATGTAGCCGATATTGCAGATTGAGCAAGGGGATAGCCTTCCCTGGTTTGTGTAAGTTTAGATCCCTACATTGTGCCAGAGGGGCCATGCAAAGACGAGCAGCGTTCAAGTATGATGAAAAAGGCGAAATAACTGTTGTTGGCAGTGTGAATGTCGATACTGTACTTCAAGTGGACAGAATGCCCAAAGAAGGGGAGACATTATCAGCACACGCACTATATCAATTTCCCGGAGGAAAGGTGGCAATTGTTCTACCGCACTCTACATCCCCGAAAAATGGCAACTGCGCTATCGGCCCTAGATTTGTCAGATGAAATGATGTACACATACATTGTATGCCACAGGGTGCGAATCAAGCAGTTGCCGCATCTCGACTCGGATGTGGGGCAACAATGGTGGGGCAAGTGGGCGATGATGGGGGGGCAGACTTCATGATTTCTAGTTTATCCGCAAATAACGTTCATTATCATGGAACAGTGGTAAAGAAGGCAAATCAGAGCACGGGGTGTGCCGTTGTTATGTTGCTTCCCAGTGGAGAAAACTCCATCATTATTTCAGGAGGTGAGTCAAACTCATCATATAGGTAAACAATTTTGGTTAAAACCAACGCACATCACGCTTGGGATCAGTGCAGCTTGGAATACGACTTGGACACACCACAACCATGAGACCAGCTTGACGTGCAGGTGCCAACACGGTATCTTGGGAGTTGTCTGTGGAGCAGACCGAAGCTATTAAGAACTCCAAAATTGTGCTGCTTCAGCGAGAAATTCCAGACTCGGTCAATCTGCAAGTTGCGAGAATGTGCAAAGAAGTTGGAGTAGAGGTAATGTTGGACGCAGGTGGCGCTGAGGGACCTCTGGATCCTGATCTACTTTCGTGCATCTCCATCTTAACCCCGAACGAAACAGAGCTATCTCGACTGACCAGCATGCCTGTAACCTCGACAGATAGTGTGATTTCTGCAGCTCGTTCCCTCCAAGACTGTGGCGCCAGAGACGTGCTTGTGAAACTTGGAAGCAGGGGCTCCATTCTGATACCAGGTGTAAGACTATTCTTGACATCAAACACAATGGACCTTGTGAGTCTTTTATCCCAGCTGATGTTTGTATCGTGTGCATGGCTCTATTCTAGTATTTGTATGGAGCTCACCCTCCCAGACTTACCAGCTGACAACCAAGTTACTTTCTCTCTCTCTCATACACACGCACACACATACAATCACCCTCATCATGCTCACGTCAACAGTATTTCACAGGGACAGGAGATGTTGTAGAGAAGAGTGCAATTGCTGTGCCAGAAGTTGTGGATACCACCGGAGCGGGGGATTGTTTTACGTCAGCGTTTGCAGTGGCAAGGATTCGAGCGATGCCGGTAAGCGATTGCTTACATTACGCATCAGTGGCTGCTTCATTGTGTATTCAACACAAAGGAGCAATGTCAAGTATGCCGATGGACTCGGACGTGAAAGACCTATTGAACAGTACTTCTTAACGAATCCATGTTTGAACAGCCATGCAGTTTTAATTTACATGTGTGATTACAGACATACCGCGTAATGGTGGCGTTCATGCATGTTGTAAACATTAGAATAACATACTAACGATAGGAAGAAACACGCCATCTGGCTCGTATTCGAGATTACTTGAATATGACGACACTACCTACAAGATCGCTCTCCGCAATGGTCTTGCTCTCGTCCGTGATTGGCTTTGATGGGAATCCAGACATAATCACTGCTGGCACTTGTTTACCAGGCCGAGCAGCGGCTACGAATGCGCGGATATCTCTCACTTGCTGGTCATGGTTGAATCGGCCAACAAGTCTGCTCCCGTCTGGCAATCGGATCTGAATAGACGTCACAGGAGAACCCTCACGTGGCCCATTCCAAACAGGGATAGGCTCTGATGCTGCTGTAGATGTGCTCGGACCAGCAGATCCTCCGTCACCGAGCTTGTTGGCTTTCCCCGTGAATACTGGTCTACAAATCGAAAAGTGTCAAGTTTTAACATCGTTGAATGTACTTATACGCATGGAATCAACAGCTGTAAGGACACGGAAACGTTGCGTAAATTTGGGGTACTTCCGGGGAATACACATGGCCTGGGAATTCACTGCTTAATAATTTGCCTTGGCGCATTGACTCTCGTAGCGCTAGAGTTGCAAGACGAAAATCCAAGAGACTCGTGATCATGCTAAGTTGTGTGCAGAGAATTCAGGTCGTACCTAGGAGCTGTTGAGAAGTCGTAGTCTTCTTCCATGGACATGATTGAAAGGTCAAGTCCGTCATGGAAATCAGGACCAATAAACTCATCAGGCACTCTACGGTCCTTGATTGCTTTCAGAAAATTTTGATTCTTTGGGTCCTCAACCCGCCTGGGAGGACCATCGTCAACTGTGAAGACTCCGTTTGGAAAGAATTTGATTACCATTTTCTTCTTTTTCCTGGGCGCGTGCCTTACTTGCCCTGTAAATCTAAGAATTCCAGTAAAACTAGAACCAGTTTACCTCGTTCTTGGATGCTCTTTCGGAAAGTATGGTTCCTGTACCAAGTCCAGGCGCTAGAAAATTGTAGATGCACACCGTCGAGAGTACGTGCTGCTCCCGTGAAGATTGATGATTCTTCTTCCAGGTCTTCGTATGTTCCCGCCCTCAAATGGGGCTCTACAGCTTGGCGTACGTCTTCAAACGCCTTGTTCTTCTTCCCGTCTCTGTTGTCTCCGGGTGCAATTACCTCCTGACCACTTCCACCCGCTGGACCCCCCGTGTACCATCTGCGGTAATCCAAAGGTTGAGTTATTCAAAGAGAATTTAATCGTGGCTATCATAAACCCTCTAGATTTCACGAACACGTGAAGTACTTGAACAAGAACTGTAGAGTGCGTACCGCTGTTCCTCATTATCACCATTTACATTAGCATCCGCAACGCCGAAGCTAATTGATGCGCTGGGGTTTTCAGGATGATCCACGCCTGGTGCAGAAGCGGTTGCTTGCCCAAAAGGGAGTGCACCACCTTCCAGGAACATATCGATTGCCTGCTGTACATCATTGCCAGCCGATTCCAGGAAGAACTTGGCTGTTGCGTCGTCTCGACAGCCTGTTACGTCCTTGAATTGCTGCTCTTCTTCGGTCATTTCCGATGGAGCCCAAGTCAAGCGATGTGACAAATTGCCAAAGAGGCGATCTTAGCCCTCAGATCGACAAAAAGACAATCCTAGGTATAATCTATTAAAAAATACCGCTTAGACATGTGTTGGTGTTACGGTCACTGATATCTTTTTGCCGTGACATGGGCCGCGTCTCGCTGTACCTTGTCTTTTAAAGAAACCCGCAACTAAGATACAATAGCTACATCTTGTTAGTTAAGTACTATCTTTGTCAAGAAATTTTCGCCTAGCAATAAAATAGTGAGAATCACTTGTAGGTAGATACAACAACAGTCATCGCGATCGATCGGTGTAAAGCTCATGCATGACAGTATCGACTGAAGCGCACTTGGTTATTTAGTACAATTTTAGCATGTTCTCCCCGTCGACAAAAGCACCTACAGGACCATAATACACTGTTACAATTATATTGTAGACCATTTCGCTAACCGAAAACGTGCCCAAGAACACTAAATCCATCACAATTACTTCGCGTCCAACACTCAGTATGCACTGCCCAGATGGACACGTTTCTAACCGTAACAAGCTGTTCAATGGACAACCTCGCCTTGTAGAGACCTATCCGGTACATAGCATGTGCTGCTCGCGCCACGCATGACCAGCTTGCTGGCCACGTGTACACAGGTGGCCACAGGAGGTCTCCAGGTATTGCCATTCTATAACATGCTGAAGCTTTTAAGGGAATCATACCAGATAACCAATGGAATGCTTTTGGCTTTGACTCCCAAAGATGATATCAGTACCGCAATGTGTGAATGGCACAGGAAGGGGTACTGGACGTAAAACACTAAGCTTATCAACACAGAGGAGAGAAGTTCTTTTGAAAAGAGGGTGTTATGGAGAGCATGGTGGTGTAGAATTCAAGAGTGCTCTACTTTTTCTGACTATCTTGAGGCATACAGTAGGCCAAGTTTGCAAGATTCGTGAGACAACTCTGGGTTTCAACGTACATTCTCCCCTGCAAGCAGTACACTTCTCATGTAACTGTGTATGCTTGCGTGAACTGTCTCTTGTAGCAATGTCTCCGTTTTGGAAGAAGTGTGACTCCCTGGTTCTTTCCAAAGTGCCATTTCATAACGCAGCACCTGTGTGGAAGTTTTAATAGTGGAATGGCAAGACTGAGAACTGCAGCTTATTCCCCTGCTTCATGCACGCAAACTTAAATGAACGATGCACAGTTAGAAAAATCCTCAAACCCAACCGGGTTGAATCATCTAATGATGTTCCTTGTCCACTATACAGTGCACTCTAGCGTGGACCACACATACACTCTCAACAACACAACACCAGTGAGGCTTCACATGGGTGCCTGTACACCCATCATTCCTTCATGAACGGACAGTCTGCTTGTTCACCTTACGAAAATGCTATTGTCAGTTTTCCATGTACACATTCTCCCACCTGGTGCACTACTCATCCACAACTTGCACAAGCCTCACCACAACGCTACCTAAAACTCATAACTAGTCAACAACAACGTTGTACATATTTGTAGCCCTTAAATCTATGGTGCATATGGTGCCTTTAGGATGCTTTGCTTGCTTCACTGTATCCAGAAGCACAAGCCAGAGGTCCCAACCCCAAGGAAAATGTGCTTGCGTGGCGTGAGCATGCATTGCACACAAGCTACTTGCACTTAGATGTAACAGAAATGGTGCGAGATGGTGGCCTCAAGACAACAGTACTCCTGAGGGAGATAACGGTTTCTGACAGCTGTGCCAGCCAACAGTAAACATGTGGCAACAAGTGAGCAAGCTTGTTTGCAGTGTACATCGTAGGAGTAAGTGTCCAGACACAAAAGCATCAGGTCAAGAACGCTAGGCACAAGCGAGCGCCTTGAGCAAGCAATGCAGCAAGGCCAACAGGAGGTATTGAACACGCTGCCATCGTTTCTATCTGGCTGTGTATGGGAGTGTGAATGAGAGGAGTAATTTACGATGTGGGAGCACCAATTACGGTGACAGGTGGGTAAAAAATTTCCCAGTGACACGTACCTGGCCACACAAAGAAACTCAAGGGTGTGGATGAGCCATCGGATGCTCTTGCTGCTGAGTGTTAATAGGAGTTGCCAGAGTTGGAGGTAAAACGAGATTTTGCGTTATGCATGGGGATCGATAATAGTGAGGTGAGAACGCGCGTGAGAGCGTGCAGCACTCTCGCTCAACGGCCAACCGGACCCCACGTCCTCTGCCCTCGACAACCGCGCTGTGTCTATTCAGATTCATTGCCCGCATCGTTATGGAGGCTTCGCGCTGGAACCGCTCACAGCCGCCTTATCGGCCGCCTCCTACATGACGTGCGCCGCACAAAGTCAGCTGACCTTGTTGGTGGCTAGCACCGTACTACAACCCGTCCCCTCCGCCTCCTCCTCAACCGAACTTGACACCCTGCGCGCAGCCTTCCCGTCGCTCCCTTCGGGGCAGCCGTCCACGGACGTCCCCGTCCAACTCTTGGCTCATTGTACCAAGCAGGCACGGGATCTATTCTTCGCGGCGCAGTCGGCCGAGCTTCTCGCCCTGCAACCGGACGATAGCGCGCGAGCCCGCCTCCTGTCGCATCAATCACGGGCGGGCTGCTTATGGCTAGACGCGATCCCTTCCCAACCCCACTTTCGCCTCGAGGACCAAGCGTTTCGCGACAACGCACGGATTCAACTGGGGGTTCGCAACTTCTCCAGTACCCCGTCTGCCTGGACCTGTCGCTGCGGTGCAGTCGTCCACGGCAATGACTTGGATCACGCGCTTCACTGCCCTCAACTATCCGGCATGGTGAAACATCGTCACGATGCAACCACCGAAGACATTCG
>JAULKQ010009346.1:0-12955 GCA_032356285.1 Smithsoniella earleae | reverse complement strand
TAGGTTAGGCAAACCCGCAGAGAAGTTGATTCATGAATTAGCGGAATGTGCGAGTGCGAGTAGGAATGTCGACAAGGTAAGGTTTGTGCGGTTTGTGTACAAAGAAATTAGTTTGGCTTTGATTCGGGGCAATAGGCTAATTTTCCAACGCTTCTTTGGTTCTTTAGCTCGCATGATTGGCCATGGGTTCCAGCAAGGAGCTTCGTTTCCGTCGTGTAGTTAG
The DNA here is from genome assembly GCA_032356285.1 of Smithsoniella earleae. NCBI lineage: Eukaryota > Viridiplantae > Chlorophyta > Ulvophyceae > Smithsoniella > Smithsoniella earleae. The sequence continues at coordinate 12,732 of JAULKQ010009346.1, read as the reverse complement.
CCTTGCTTCAAGTTTCGGTTGAGTCAACTGCATGATAGCTGGTTTGATGCCTGAATTCGCCCTAATCGCATCTGTACGTAAAAGGTACATTCCTGCCGGGCTGGAACAAGTTGTGTGATTCGCTGGATTCAGGATCAGGCAGTGCCTTTCCTTTCTCGGTTTACAACTGCACCCTGATCTTAGGATATTTATATTTCTTTCCTGAAGATGAGTTAAATAATGAAAACAAGATTATCTGCGAAAGCTCCCTAATTTTTCTGCATCTGTTGTTCAACATACAGAATGATTTTTATTATCCATGTTCCTTAAAATAGATAAACCAACGATGGTACCCCGCGCACATTGATCCATCGATTGCTTCCTCTGAGTACGCGGTAATGATGACGTCAGAAAGATTCACCGGCATCAAAGTCGGTCGGACGTAGTGCTTGGGTCGAGTCAGGAGATTTATTACAGAAAGTCAACATGCTTCGATTCAATTGTCCATTGATACGGTTCCTTAGAAATTTGAAACCTACAAAGGTACACTATCTAGCAAGAACGCAGACGTTGCAGAGTACCTTCCTCGCAATGAGCGCATTCAAAAGGAGGAGGGCGCAATTTGAAACACCTAAATGTCCGTCTTGTGAATCAGACAATATCGTTACAGACAATAGGCAAGGCTATCTGGTGTGTGATGATTGTGGAGTGATTTTGGAAAGTAGTATGATCTCAACAGCCACGGAATACCGAAATTTTTCAGAAAGTGACAAGCCAACAGGTAGATTTGCTCATCTCTTGAGTCTATCATTTATCTGCCTTTGATTTACCCCTCATCGAAGGTGGAGTTATGGACCACTAGGGCAGGGGCCAAACAGACTGTCTCCCCACCAAACCGCTCAGCCTGTAGAAATGTGACTATGTTCGTTTGTTTGAGATTATTGTCAGGGGTTTCTTTCCTTCTTCTTTCGCGAACTCAGACTCGGTGGCAATTCCATGTCATTCACTAAAGTCGATGCACACCAGCTCAGAGAACAGAGAGTTTTAATCTCAATCTTGCCATGCCAGGCGACCCGACGCGTGTATCAGCTGGACCATTGGGCACAAGTATGGCACAAGAGAGTGGTAACCCGAAGAGGTTACGCACTCGTGGAGGCGATGGTGGAGAAGAACGATTCAGGATAGCTTTCAAGCAAATAACTGACATCGTTAATAATCTCGGCTTGAGCCAGGATGTCCGGGATCAAGCACAGGTGCTCATCGCGTCTATGGTGCAGCGCACTACAATACAGCTACAGCGAACGTAGCGGCGGCAGAGTTGCACGACAACTCAAGCTTGTTGCGCGAACTTTAAAATGTATGATGAGGTTTGCAGGAGCTGTATCGAATGTACGCGAACACACGGGAAAAAGTTAGCGACGTCAAGTCCACAGCCGCTGCATCTGTGTTCCTGGCAACGAAAGAGTGTAAGTGCGATCGCACGATCAAAGAAATCAATAAAGTTGCAGACCCCACCAGAAAAATGAAAAATGCTGTCGGAAAAGCAGCCAGGGAATTACAGAAGGTGATGCAGGAACGCCTGCAGGTGCTAAACCTAGCGCTCCAGTCACCAGTGCAAAATTCAAAAACTTTACGTTTTCTGGAAACACTGTTTGCTGCAATTTGAATTTCTTTCCTGTGGCACAGGACGAGTGCATGCGGCGAGGTATAGATCCATCTGATATGAAGGCTGTTCGTGATATGGTGATGGGCAAAAATGGAAATCCATATTCGTCCAACGACGAGGACCGTACCACAAATCATCCTAGCCAACAAGTTCCACGCTTTGGAAACGACCTTGGATTCTCGCAGCGTGGAGTACAGGTGCAATTCACTAAAATTTTTTGCAACCTTGAAAATAGAAACGGCTTCTCTGCAGACATTACATCCTTGAAACTGATGGTAATTACTTTCAAGTTGAATGAAATCAATTTTCACACGAGAAGAGAAAATTATTAGAAAAAATATTTCAAGTCTGCTGTTCGATGCACTTGAATTTGATTTGCCAACATGCTACTCCAGGTGGCCAAAAAGATTTCTAGGCTCATACTGCCTGATGATCTCAGTGTCAATATCCAGCACAAGCCATGGCATGGCAAGCAGCCCACTACTTTAACGGCTGTCACCCTTTACATGGCCACTCAGCTTGGAAAACGGGTCATGAGCCCTGGTATACCAACCAGGTCATTGTCAGAGGTGTGTGGCCTTGAACTTGCCATGTGCACTTATATGCTGAAGACCTTAGACTGAGATCTAGCCACTTGAGTCTGTCTCAGCTGGCTTGCCGCACATTCAAGGTGTAGAAATTTCGCTCTATTGATTGAGCTCTGCAGTACAGCTCCACCTGATATTTAGTGAGTATTTTTCAAGGATTATATGGGAAACACTGATCCTGTTGGTAGAAAAAGAGTTAACCAGATGTGTTATTACATAATATCATGTTTGACGTTTTGACCACATCTGGGGAGTACTGAATGACACACATTATCATGCATATTCTTCCTTGCACTGGTGAAATCTCTCAATGCATTCTGTTCAGGTTGCTGAAGTATGTGGAGTGTCACCAGCAACAGTGGATGCTACATATGCGGACATTTTTCCAGAACTCCGCTCTATGCTGCCAGTCCTGAATCCACCGATTTCTGAAGATGTTATCAACTCCTTCCCAGCACCAGGGCACAAACACAGTTCACACCGATAGAGAAAACTATTCTGCGAATACAGAGACAAATGTTGTGCTAATTGAAGACTTGCCACGAATATTTATCTCAGAGGTTGCACCTGATATACTTGAGAAGTGGTGGAACCAGATGTTAGCTGAGTATGCTGTCAACGCTAAGTTCAAAGCGTCAGTATGCTCATTTTACTATACATTGCATGGAACACAAGCCAAGAGCGAAACGAGGATCAAGGGACTAGTAATTTCGGGACATGATAATCATAAGTAGATCAACTAGCTCCCATGTAATAATAATCTCACTTCATGGGTCTGATATGAGTGTGGCGCCCGACAATACATTACAAACTTATGTCGTTGTGCTTCTAAGGGTACAGAAGCTATTTTCAACACAGCGAGGATGGGATGCATGCGAGCAGAATGAGTGTTTCAGAACAAGCAGCATTCATCACTTGTTAACAAACAACAGCCCTTATCCTGCACTTCACGAAAGTGAGCTCCTGTCGTAATGGCTGAAGTACCTGGACAAAGAACAGCATGTTCAAGAAAGTGTGTTCTGTATCTACGTCAGCTGTGAGTCAAGACTGATATCGTTGCATGTGGCAACACTCAAGGTGTTGCATCCCTCATCTCAATCAAATGTTACAACATCATCAACCATGTCTTCTACGACCCAGTCCTCTATGCATCTAAAAGCAAGGAGATTGTAGCACATACCTTGTGTTATCTGAGTGAAGCTTCTAATCGTAGCTCCTGACTCATTGATCAACTCATATGCATGATCAGGTAACACTGTGGATATGGAATGAAATTCTGTGACTGGACCAAGACTGGGCTGTCCTTGAGGAATGACTTTTTTTAGGCTATGGAAGCAACGTGCTCGTTGCTGGTAAAAGTTGTCATCCTTGTACGCAGCTTCTCTAAGTCAGCGCATGAAAGCTGAGACTCTTGGAGAACATTATATGATGGTCCTGAAGTGTAAGGAGTATTCAGCAGCTTTGCTTGGTCCGACTCAGGCCACTCTTGAATGTCATACCTACAAAAATTACAGTTTTACCAGCTTGAGAAAATTATTTCGAGCCACATGTCACACAACAAGGGAGCAATTCAATGGTGATGCAAGGGGTTACCTATGGTCTGTGCAACAATTTCTGGAGTCATACCTGTACAAATAATAACAACAGTGTACGCAAAATATTTGAAAGCTTCAACGAGACTCTTTCTACAAGGTTCTGAGCGTTTATCAGTATCAATTTCACAAAAGGCAAATGAGCTACTTATTGGAAGGTTCTTCAGGATAGATAAGCCTTAATTGGATGACGTTTGAGAAGCACATGTATAGTTGATAGTATGCAATTGGTGGGTAAACTGGAATATGCTGCAAAGGAAACTCAGTGGCAGAAAAGAATGGCTAATTGCAGTCAAATTGGGTTTGCAATGGTGTATGATCTAGGACAGCTAAATCTGAGCGTTTATAATGAATCTATGCAGTGTTTCCCCTTCAAATTGCACCGATCAACATGCAGAAGTACTTGCTGACGAGTGTTAATCACCAGACACTGCAGGCAAGTGGATACTCAATCATGGCAAAATACAGGAAAAAAGTGTGCACGCTAGAAATAGGAAAGCATAATGGAGGGACATACCAGCTCCTTGGAAGGCCAACTTCCTGCCTTTGTACGTGGTTAAAGGGTCCCTGCATACATCATGTCACTTGACTCACGAGTGTCAAAGCAAGCTGTTGAGGAATGTACTTGTGAAACTTACCTTGAGAATAGATCCATCGGGATTAATTGTGGCGACTTGAGAGCGGAACCATGCTGCATCGTCTTTGCCAATGACTGAGCATATCTGCAATTCACACTCATAGTAGGAAGAGGTAGATTGAGTTCGAGACTGTAAGGAGTAGGATCAAACCTTTCGAAACCACAGCACACCTACAGCTACATGAGCACGCTCCTCATCAGCTATACGTCGCACTATGGCTGCACTGCGGTTGTCCCCGAGACCAACAAGTCTTTGAACTAGCCGGGGCCCTGCATCTAGACCCCGTGCCTCTTGACTGCAAGGTACAATAGCAAGCCTTGCGCTGACATCTTCTGCACTTGCATGGCAGCCTTCCCACAGTAAGTCATGCGCTGGTATTTCACCGTAGTAATGTCCAAGCTCCGCCAAGCGCTGTACGCACCACCTGCGCTACCCATTGATCACGTGAAAATTGTCAACCATTCTCATTTTGATTTGCGCAAGGTACTTATTGAGAAAAATTCGACCCAACTGTTGAGAATTACCGAGGCTTGCGCCGCAATGAACTGCTACTCATTGCTGTGCCTTGTGTGGATGTGGCGGTTGCAAGCCTCGCAGAAAAGCATTTGTCGTCCTATCTAAGGCGCGAACCCGTTACTGGCTGATCAAATTGTCTCTGTATCAAATTGTACAAAATCTCACCAAGCTTACCACATTATTTACCAATTCAAGGAAACCTGTTGGTCAATGCAACGATTGAGGATCCGGGAGCATACCCGAAGTGCCTTGACTCATCATCAGCAACACGAGCGAAATCTGTGAAAAAGTCCTGTACAATGCTCCAAATTTGATTTGATAAGGAGCCTGGTGCTGGGAATGAAGACATTAAGCCACGGTGGCCAGTGGGTTTACTGATGGTTGTCGCACCTGAGGAAGTGGAAGGTTTGAAAATCGCGCAACTGTATCCCAAGCGAGATCTATAGCATTTAATTCGATGTGAGCCAGTTGGTGCAACATATACGCGGATAGGCTCAGATGTGTTTGCTTCGGCTTCGGTACTTCCAAAGCTGGTACTAGTTTGGGCCTCGGCATTCTTGCCGGCTCTGTAAACAAAATAATTTATTTTGTCGATAGACAGCCTCATGGGAAGATCATCAAATCACATATACAGCTAAAGGTGACTTCAACGTACTGTCAGGGGCTTGTGAGCAGCCAACTTGCATCGCCCCATTGCTAAGGAAATACTGCTTGAAGGCTTGGTGAGATAAAGCCGCTTTCTCGCACGCATCGGCAGTGCAAAGTGCAAGCGTCGCTCGCTCGGCAAGTGTAGCAGGAAGCGTACGATTCTCGGCTAAGGTATCCCAGTCTGGGCTTACCTACAAATAGTGAACACATTCAAGCACCTCCATGGCTCAAGGTCAAAGCTATAGGTTCTGCAAGCCAGTATTTGCTTTCAGAAACCAGTATCTGCTTTCGTTGAATAGAATCGCCTTCTTAGATAGAATTGTCACGATTACACTAGAACTCTCTGAAGCGCGCCTGGTCAGTGATTCCACGGTCGTCTAAACCTCGACGACAATCAAGTTTAGACCTCCACAGTTGAAGACCGTCCCACTCATCATGTAAAGGTATGTTGCACGATTCCGTCGAGTGCGCTACTGTGGACCACTCCCGAGACATTCTGAAACATCTACCTGTGAAGCTGGAAGACGGGGACAAATAACCTATCGATCCAATGTGAACAAAAATCCTCATACTTCTCACCTATGTGAAAACCTGCGAGGAAGATTACTGGGTGTTCATCCAAGCGCACCAAACGATTATCACGTGTGGTTCCAAGCTTCTGCAGTTACCAGTCAAGAAACAGAGTGAATTCGTCAGTGTAAGTACCTCACGCAATGTTCCTTTGAGGTTATCGAGTTAATACCGTTCGAATTGTGATGTTTGAGAAGTGTGCGTGTTATCTAGTCTGGTTTCGTGAGGGATCCTAAGTGCACTGAAGTGCACTTCTTACAGGTGCGCCCAGGCCTAGGTGGAGGTGCAAACATGCATGGCAGCGAAGGCGAGTTGGCGAGTATCGACCGTTGGGGAATACGTTCTTTGAACTCCGAAGAATCTCAAATCTGTGTCGAAAGATGTATCGGTTAAATGCTTGTAGATTGGGCGCTCGATTCAGTGATGAGTCGATTTACTGATGAGTCGAGTTCTTACACGCTGGGGCAAACCCACGCGTGACCAATCAACAAAAAGAATACTTCAATACAGGTATGTGGCATTGCCCCCACTAAAGAGTATTAACGCGTTCAATTGAATATTCAAAGTTCCTGTTGGAAAACTTATAGTTTCTGGCGCGAAATTTAAATAAAAAATTCAAAAAAACAGGCGGAACCTCATCAACAAACAGATGTTTGCTGAGCACCTCTGCTTAGGGTAAGAAACTTCATCAAACCAAGCCAAAAGGCAAATACTTGGGTTTCCATATTTCTTCGGAACGGGCACAATGGCTCATTCCATACCTTGTCAACACGGAATAGAAGTTTAAACAATCTTTGTTAAGTGAGTTGGTTGAAGGTTGAACGGTACACTGAGAGAACAAATAAATAATGGAAAACTACGTAGTAGTGAATCTTGTGGGCGAAGGCTCCTTCGGGAAGGTATGATTGATCATGAATAATTCAGCGCTTAACCTTTCACGATCCACCTCCGTCAAAATGCATCGCAATCATGTTCAGTTGATTCGGCAGACATCCTTTTCAGCATTTTAATTGTTTTCACCACTTTTATTCGCGCTTGGTGAATGCTAGTTCTAGCAATCAGCTTGAGGTAGCTTCGCGCTGCTCGTGCTCTCTCTCGCACCTTTTCTTCCGAAACAGACAGCCAATCACGAAAAACGGAAAATTTGATTGTACAGGTGTACAAGGGACGGCGACGTGCCACTGGACAAACCACGGCAATGAAGTTCATAGTGAAGCATGGGAAATCGAGCAAGGACATTCGCAACCTTCGACAGGAGATAGAAATATTAAGAGCATTGAAGCATGAAAACATCATTCAAATGTTGGACACATTTGAGACGAACGACGAATTCTGCGTTGTGACAGAGTTTGCTCAAGGTACGTCTGTGTCTGTGTGTGGGAGAGTGCCTACGCAAAACGGCAGAGTATGGCCTGTCCGTTGCATTTACAAAACTTTATCAAACAGCGAATACAGGAGAACTTTTTGAAATTTTGGAAGATGACAAGAGTCTCCCGGAAAGTATCGTTCAGAACATCGCGAAGCAGCTAGTGCGTGCGCTGCATTACTTGCACCACAATAAAATCATTCACAGAGATATGAAACCACAGAATATTCTTGTAGGTGCGCACTTCTTGAATGGGTGAAACTCTGAAAGCCTGACAAGGACGCAACCCTGGTATGAATACACTGTAAGGGGTGAAAGTGCAGGAAGTGGTGGAACAGTGAAGCTCTGTGACTTCGGATTTGCGCGAGCCATGTCTTGCAATACTATGGTTCTGACGTCAATCAAAGGCACACCTCTCTACATGGCCCCTGAGCTAGTGCAAGAGAGAGCTTACACAAGAACTGTAGACCTGTGGTCATTGGGAATCATCCTGTATGAACTTTACGTTGGCCAACCTCCATTCTACACAACCAATCTATACAGCCTCATCAACCACATTGTGAAAGATCCTGTTCATTACCCGTCAACTCTGTCGCCTGATTTCAAAGACTTTCTCAAGGTGCTGGTTCCAGTAGGCTCAATGCACTCTCATATGCACAGCCGTACTGTGACTTATTACAGCGTTGTGACTCAGAGCTTTGCAGGGGTTGCTGAATAAGAAGCCAGAAAATCGCCTAGATTGGCCAGATCTCCTGTCGCATCCTTTTGTCAGAGAGTCAGAAGAAGAGCGACTTGTGCGAGAGCATCGCCTTGTCACTGCTGCTGCAAGAGCCGAGGCATCTATGGCTTGGAAAGGAGAAGGTGGTGCTATTGCCGGTGCAGCAGTGTACTCAGGTCCGAATGAATTATGCCTGCAGAGACTTAATATTCGTTATGCTTTGACCTTTACAGGAGTTAGCGCAAACATCACCTTGGAAGTCATGCAGCATGCACGTTTGAGGCTCCCCCCCCACTTGTGTAGCATATGTTATTTCTCTGTGGCCGAAGCGATCATCATAGTTCAGGATCACGAGGCAGCACCCCGCTACAAGATCCCAGCACCCCTGCCCTGTCTGGAACTCCTCAAGTACGAGATGGAAGTGGCAAACCAGACATTTCCCCAGCTTATGCATTGCGAGAACAGCATGTGCAGAACTCAAACGTTCCGTCGCGAACACCAGGATCTACAGGCTCCCAGGCGCCACAAAAGAAACCGTACGAATCACTTGACCTGACAGTTGGTAATCCTGGCAGTTTTTGGACGCTGGATGCACCTTTTTTGCTCCTTGTTTTGCAGGGCTGTCCCCCACCAAAAGCCTGCATCTCTGGACATCAACAGCCTGACTGCAAGCGATGCTACTACTTTGCTGAGCAAGGCGATGGAGAAAGTTTGCGACGCAAAGTCTGCTCTGCATGTCTGTGGAGATGGGGTTACAGTTCGGCTTCTTCTGCACCTTCTTCGCTCTCCCAATTCCACCAAGGCATGCTTGCGATGGGCACCCTCCCAGCTTTTATGGCAGGCTGCAACTGCGGCAGGCACGCTCGCTGTAAATTGGAGTGTCATTTTGGGCCAAAGAAGCCTGCGAATTTGACATTTTACTACCGTAATCTCGTACATGCAGGCAAACTGATTGGTATGAACCCCAGCTCAGAGCTGACCATCGAGCTCCAGCGTGCGATTACCAAGGCTGCAAACACAACTGTTGTCTTGCAACCTCCTGCTATTGATACAGCTGTGCACATGCTGCATGTGCTGCAAAAAGCTGAAGCAGATGCACATGTGCTTGCAATTCAGTCCAAGCAAAGCTTTATTTCTTTTGATGACACGTATGTCATGTATGGCTACCTCTTGGGACACAACATGTCAGGTGGGACATCAGGCTTGCAACTGGATGTTCCTGAGGGACACTGTCAACTCCTGTGCAAAAAGTTCCAGATGCCAGGCGATTCTTGACTGTGAGGCCACAAATCGGACCCCGGTATATGTGCAGATTCTGAAAGCACGTACAAGCTGTTCACACCTGCAGCAACAGCACTTGCTGCCGTTCTCCAGCGCATGCAGCTGTACTTTTTTGGAAGCCCCAACTCAGAAACCGAGCTGCTCAACGCAGATGCCATTATCAACCATCTCCAGCAGGACCTTGCTAGCAATCTGTGTAAGATCCTACACACTATGTCCAGCTCACGCTCTGATTCGCCACTGAGGGCTGAGGCCATTGGCAGTGCACTCCAGGTCAGCATTACTTACAAGTCCGCGAGTACTGTTTGCAAGTATCATGTTTAATCGAAGCCAGGTCACTCTGTCCAACCCCTGTGCAGTGCATGAAACATTCCATCCACTGTGATCAGCAAGAGGGTACAAATTCGAAGGTCCAGAATCACTTCCCACTTGCCCGCACCCTTTCTCAGCCAACAGGGCTGCAGCAACACCTCGGACCCGTTGTCGACTGGTCCACGCACATCTTTGTCCAGCGCCGGCTGTTGGCGCAGAAACTTCTAGAACGTTCATCTGCTGCCAGTGCGATCGTTGACGCCCTCGCAGATGTCAAGCCCAACTGTGAGGCAGCATTGTTGATTCTTCAGCACTGCTGTAAGCTGAACAGCCAGCTGAGTCAGTTCTATGTCCGGGCAGGCTTGATCCGGAAGCTCCTGGCCCTAGCAGCGGCCCAGGGACTGCCCTTTGTGACAATAGTAACGCCCTCACTGGCTCCTCCACTCTTCGTTTGGCATATCGCTGGCGTTTGTGACAAGACATACATCAACGCATGCTGAGTGTTGGCTACTAATAGTTCGCCTACTTGTCAATCTGGATATTGAAAGACTGCAGTACCTTATGCTTGTATTTTAGCTCCAGAATCTGAGTGATGGCTTCAACACTATGCTCAATATTCAGTCCTGTTCAACGGCTCACGACGCCTCGGTTCCAGGGTCGCTGCTATCGGGTAATCTCCTGGCTAGTATACCATGCACACGAGACAATGCCTATGTCAGAACGCAATCGAAACCTCCTGCTGATGTCTACTGCCCCTGCACAGTTAGTGGATGCAATTGAACGATCCAGTGGCCACCCCGCTGTAGCGTGCGCAGCTCTAGATGCTCTGACATCGTACGACTCTGTTGCGATCTCTTTCTTTCATCAAATAGCACTTCCAGGCCGTGCTACCTGTGCCTCACCCCGCTGTAGCGAGATTACATGACCTGTTTACAGGTACATCAACATCCTGAACAGCACACCAGAAGGATCTGCGCATCTGCCCTCTCTCTGCTACGCTGACTCAATCATTTCTGTTGCATCCTCTCTCATCTGTAGGACTTCAGCAGACTCCCCGCCAGCTTTGGAATGCCTCGAGGGATTACCTTGTAGAGTAGGCCTGCTTGATGCCCCGTTTGCTTACCTACTGTCGCTCATACCTCCACATGCACACGCTGGGTTGCCATGTGCTGAACGCGCCCTAGAGTCACCTCTGGCCAGGGCAACTGCATCAGCACTCGCTGGTCCCCACGAGAACCTGTTAGACCTATCTCCAGTAGGTACAGCAACTAGTACCAAGATACTCGAAAGGATGGTGTCCACGGGGATTGGTGGGAACATTATGTCAGATAATGGAGCCGTTTCCCGGTTGCTTCGGCTGTTGTCTCAATCTCACCTCTCAGCGCTACTTGTATGGCCAATAAACTCTGGGGGGAATCGTAAGGGCGTCACCGAGCTTGTCAACCTCGTCTGCATTACGCTCAACTCAGTTTTTGTTGCATCAGAAGTGGCTCCACAGGATGTAAATCGAAAGCGTATCGAACACGCTCTAGTGGTATGTCTGCTTTTCAGAGTCTTCTGACCATACACAGGTTGTTAACAGCAGGTCTATTCCCTCTGTGAACTGTCCAATTTGCAGGCAATTATGGAGCAATGCAATCTCCCAAAGCTACTCATCACTGCCATGGAGTCAGTGAATGCTGCTGATGCTGGCCAAGTGATGAATATATTCTTCCGACTGTTGCTTGCAGATGACAACAAGAGGACAGAGTGCTTTGTTCATCAGTATATCGCGGCATGCTCCCTACTGTCGCACAAACTCTTGTTAGTTAATCTAAGCTGCTGATTTTGTGGGTTTGTCTGCAGGCAGGGGGGATGCAGAGCACTTTCCTGCAAAAGCTGCTTCGGGAAAGCAATCCATCAATAGTTCTGATAAAGACATTGCTGATTATCAGCCAGATGGCGAGGATAGCTCGTGTAGGAAGCAGTACACTGAGTGGAAACTATGAGCTCATACATCGATCAGATATTTATCAATCTCTGCGTACCCTGTTTACACACACTGATGCAGGAGTAAGAATGCGGCTGTGTAGCCTTGTCGGTGAGGTTTTCCTGGCACTCTGGTTCTCTAACTTATCAGATTTTGTTTTCAGGATTCTATCTTATCACCACAAAAGCTCGTCACCGAGTCACTTTGTTCTGTGATTGCAGGTAACTTGTGCCGCCATAGTGCGTTTTTCTACCGGCATTTAGAATATCATGACTTCATCACACCCATAATCAAGTGCTGTGGTGACTCGGACAGTGCCACTCGCAAGTTTGCCTGTTTTGCTTTTGGGAATGCTGCCTTCCATGACTCCACGCTGTACAAGAAGCTTGCCCATGGTATTCCTAGTCTAGTTGCAGCTTTGTATGACCGTGAAACGAAGACAAGGGTTAATGCAGCTGGAGCTTTGGGGAACTTGGCTCGAAATGGTGACCAAGTTGTGCCAGAAATGATCCGTGCTGGAGCTGTCAAGGTATGGAACATCGATGGCCAGCACAAGGATTTCTTTTTTTTGTTCAGGCACCAAGATGTGTGGTGTTTGTCTTATCAATGTCTTCAGTTAGTCTGATCTTGCTGATGCAGGAGATGATTGAAGTTGCAACAGTGAACAATCAGGAGCCAGGCTTGCAGAGTGTGGCACTTTTTTCACTGGGCAACATGGCAAATTTTCCAGCTATGTGTGCAGAAATGCACGCTATGGAATGCCGGGCTCGATTAGAAATGTTACTGAAGTCCAGTATTCCAGACATTAGTAAGAATTGTGATCGTTTGCTGAAAAAGCTGGATCTTCATCCCATGGGACGAGGAATGATGAAACCTAGCAGGGTTGACTG
>JAULKQ010009335.1:0-12955 GCA_032356285.1 Smithsoniella earleae | reverse complement strand
GGGGAGTGATGTGATAATACGAGATTATCACAGGTAGATATATGACAAAAGTGTATGATATGCATCGGAATATGCGCCGTGAGTTACTAGCTGTCCTCAGGCGCGGGCGCTTTTGGGGATTTGCCACAGCTGGAACCGTGGGAACAGTAAAACAACATGAAACTGCTTCGTGGCGCCGGGTGGCAACGTCGTGCGGTCGTTCGCCAGAGCGGCATCACGACTCATTCGGCTTGCGTCGCCGTGTCGTTGAAACGAAATGTTGCTTGGCATGATGGCGACATATTTCAGTGGCACATTGCAGCGCCGAAGGTGCGGCGCGCAGGGTGCAAATTGTTCCAGCGTGTCCCGTAAGAGCGATTTTTTTTGTTGGGCCATTCTTAAAGCGACCTCTTGTCACCAATCATCCTTTGATCGTGCCGCCTCCGCTGTTCAAAGGTCTGACTGAGATAAAGTTCGTCCGGGTGCGCGTTGGGTTGAACTAGCTTACTCGCTATCGTAACCCTGTGGCGCGAGGGAATGTGCCGAAAGTCGAAAGTGGGGACTGCCTGTCTGCCTGTCAGCGCTGCTGAGCGTACACGCGGACACGAAGAAGATTTGGGTTCATTCTCTGTCAGAAGTACGAATACTTCCCGCGGAGCGACTGTCGCACATTTGACCCATCCTCGAGTAGATGATGGCTCATTTTCATAGTAGATGTGAACTTTTCACACCGATGAGCCACTTCGCGGCAAGATGGCGAAGAACTGAGAAACCTGGCTCCAGGATGGCATCAGCCGGCTCAATGACAAGCGTGGTGTCGCCATCGCGATGTGGGCCGACGCGCGCTTCACTTGCTTGAATACCATCACAGCTGCATGCATGCGTCCCTAACTCGCGGGAAACGAATTCCAGAGCACTTTTCGTCAACGCAAGCCTCGCCATAATATGCAATACCGCTGTTATCGCGTTATACGCTCAATTTAATTATGTTTAACCGCACCGTAGCAGGCATGCCAGCGTTACATGCTCGTGTATTTGGGAAAATGTAACGTTGTGAGCCTGACGGTGCTGCGGGATGTTGCTGACACAAGTGCCACTTGTCACTGACTTTCAAAGATTGACAGAAATTCAAATTTGCTTCACTTTTGTTGGTCTCCCAATGGTTTTAATGCATGCGGTTGCAGGTACGAGCATGGAGCCCCAGCCGTGTTCTGGTTGCCCGGATTTTTCTTCACGCCCAGCTTCACGACAGCAGCCCTCCAGAACTACGCCAGGTCACGCAACCTTGCTATTGACACGGTTGGTTTTGACTTTGAAATTATTCCGGTGCCCCCCACCGAGCTGACGCGCGCACCCGAGCGAGGCGTTTACGTTTATGGCATGTTCCTGGAGGGATGCGGCTGGGACAGTTCTCACGGCGAGCTGTGCGAGTCACGACCCAAGGTTCTCACGGAACCCGCACCTGTCGTCTGGCTCAAGCCAATGCTGTCGTCTGAGCTTGCAAACTTTCCCCACTTCAGCTGCCCCGTATATCGCACTGCAGAACGTAAAGGTTTGCTTTTCAATGTTAAGCTGCACTGTTCAAGCTCAATGTCATTTGCTGTACGAGTGGCATGCACGATTACATGTGCTGTATCTGACGTGCAGGTGTACTGGCGACTACTGGACATTCCACGAATTTTTTAATGTACATGAAGATGCCAACTACTCTCACAGAACGCCACTGGATTTTGAGAGGAGTGTGCTTACTTCTTTCACTGTCTTATTAAAGATCGTGTTCATATATGAATCTACATCAGATATTTTTCCTACTCACAAGTTTGCTACTCAAGTGGAGCTTACAACATTGCAATGTTTCAATGAGATATGTTCATTTTCTACTCATGAAATGTAAACTATAGTGTCTTGTACAATCTGAGACTACCATATCATTAGTGTCCGCCACACAGACCATTTAACAGTGAACACCCATTCCAATAATGAACATACACTCATCCTTCTCATGGTGATGGCACATTATGACAAACATGACAGACTCTGTACTAGACAAGTTCACAAAATTCATTTCCTGAATATCATACTCAAAGATGACACGAGGGTAAGAACATGTCTACACCAACCTCACCATTTGAAAGCAATCACCATTCACAATCAGAGTACGTCGCATCCCAGCTTGTGCTGGATTCCAGCGTCACATCTCTCAACAGAAACAAGAAAAAAGTTTAAGAGTCCAAAATAGGCATAGGCTGTCCTCTTGGTCATGCGGGTACACTCGACAACCAATACACAACTCCGTACAGTACAACAGCCCAGAGTTACCACACAGAAACTGAACCAGGTGTCTGGGGAACCTTAATTGCAAGTTTCAGCAATGGAATCGGATGGAGCATTTACTTCCTGGCCTGGCATCAGCTTCCACCGTCAAAAAATTCTTCACACCGGTAATATGACAAGGAAATAATCAAAAATCAATACTTCAACTCAACCGAATGCTCACTGATCATCTGCTGGTGGTCGGTATGCAGCATTGAATGCCACCCGCATGTTCCTCTCTGATCTTGCTCCTTCAGAGTCAGCATCTTCATCAGCATCAATCCCAATCACACCTCCTCCATTTCTAGGGAGGCTTGTTGCTGAGACATCACTGATGGGGCTTGCCAGCTCTACTGATGTGACTGCAGCACCTGGCTTGTTTAGCATGCCAGCCCCAGTATTGATCCGCATATCTCTTCGAGCACCAGACACTGGAAGCTGGAGCCCATTCCCCCCATTACCATTCTGGCTGGCTGCTTCTGTGTCTGCCCTTGACCATCCTCCAAGCAATGTGCTCACTGGCTGCTTAGATCGGGACATAAACGGCATCAGACCCCACACACCACCATTCCGAGATGTATCATCTAGCCCAGCAGCATACTGCTTATCACTGGTCTTCCCAGTAAACCAGCCATTTGCACCGCCCATCTGGGATGCTTCCATGGAGTTCTGAGCATACGCATGGGCTGAGATCCCCTGGTCTCGGAACCACCCCTTGCGGCTTTGCCTGCGGCGCCATAACATGTACGCTCCGACAGCAAACCCGATAAGAAGGAATGCGATTAGAGTCCCTACAACTGCACGGGTAGCTCCGCTGCCGCCTTCAGACTTGCAGCCAAGCATGCGAACTAGTCTTGGATCGAGATCAGACGAAGATAGACTGTCATGAGTTTCCGAAGGGCAGCTAAAACCGTTACCGCGTAGATCGACGATCAGCTCGGCTCCCGAGTCTATTTGGGACTTGATCGCTACTATCAATTCCGCGGAAAGATCTCCAATGAGATGATTATGAGAAGCATCGAAGACGTGAAGAGCTGCGAGGTCGTTTTCGTCCTGGTACTCATCTTGGACGGACGAAAACGCTGCAAGCTTGACAAGGGCTGGAGCGAATAGAGGTCCCGAAAACTTGTTGTGTGCGAGGTCTACCCACTGCAGTTTGCTGTGTTGTGGAATGTTCGCTGAAAAGTCGTCCAACTCACCACTCATCTTGTTTCTCGCCAGAACAAGACGCCTCAAGTGTGGCATCGAGCTGAACAAGGCTGGCAACTTGCCCTGTACAACGAACTACATTTCAGCATTCACTGTGATTCGGTTATTAAACGAGGAGAAAAAGTCGAATGGGAGGCGCACTTCGATAACGTTTTCGCTGGCAGTGAATTCTCGCAAGTTGGCACCCGACCAAGATGCTGGAAGCCTGTTGAACTCATTACGATCAACGTGTAAAGATTGCATCTGGGGCATGATTGTCAGTGCGCTGGGGAGCTCGCCTCCAAGTTTGTTTCCCTCGACGTACAGAAGTTGCAACCTCGGCGCATCTGTGACTTGGATCTCGGACAACATGTTGTTTTGGACGATGACTGCTTCAATATTGTTTGCTAGCGTCAACCTCCCGGTGAAGTCATGATTGGCAAAGTTGACGTAGTGCAAGTGCTCCGCAAATTCAAGGCTTGGAAACTTGCCAGTGAACTTGTAACTAGAACTTGGGTGAGTTGCCGCGATCAGGTACCGCAAGTTTGAGCTTGCCGTAATGTCAGGAAAATCCCCGCTGAATTGCGTGTGCGATATTTCTAGCTGGTGGACCTGATTGACAATGCAATCTGGCATGGCCCCTCCAACAGTTGTGTTCGACAGTCCGAGATGAATCAACTTGGTGAAAGGAGCCGGGCATTCCGGGCTGATAGATCCCTTCAGGTTGGGCAAGTTGCCGAGCTCGAGAATCTCCAGATTCTTCAGCCTTGAGAACCGCTGCATGAACTCTTGACTGCTGATATCTCCCTTGATATCGTTGTCGTTGAGCATAAACACCTGCAAACAGCAACAAGCTTTCGCACTTGATGCAATATTTGAACAAGTTCGCGAAGGGAAACTAAAAGTACAAGGCTGGTCAGTATGAAGGACGTGCGATCATGACCCTGAAAGTGAAAAGGGGACTTCGTTCTAGAGTGAAGTGTTGAAAACATCTGCGAAATCGTTGAGCTCGTCCAAACACGCTGTACGTCTTGTAAGATAGCGTTCCAAGGCGACGTACATCGATATGTCTCAATGGAATTTGGCATGAGAAGAATTAACAGTAGATACTGTTTAAGCGGAATCCAATAGCGATTGAATTTCCAAAGTCGAACTGTCGAAACAGGGGTTGTGAAATCATGCTGAGCCATTCACAACGGATGGTATTGGATAAGTCATAGAACATGCATGCATACCTGGAGCTGATCCAGACCAACGAGAGGAAAATCTGCAGCAGAAAGATCGCAGTGCATGTTCGATTCAGACAGATCCAGATGTGTAAGATGCCCGCTTCCATCGCAATGATTGCCCGCACTGCTGCAGATATTTGCTTCTTCCTGGGTTCCAATCATGTCCAACACTCCGGTGCAAGGTCCTTGTACACAACACTGCTCCTTGATCAACTTGAGAACAAGCCTAGAATCATCATGGATAGCGACGTTGCCACGGAAGAACTCGATGCGGAGGGAAAATGTTGACACGATGGTTTTCGATTCCAGAACCACCTGATTCTTCCCTGCTCGCAATCCTTTAGCGACGTAAATGAAAGAATTTCCACTTGACCACGTAACCATCGATTTTACGGACACTCCGTCATTCTTGTCGATGTGCTCCAGTGACCTGAAACAAGCAATTCAATCTAATGACGAACTCCTTACTACTCGAGATGAAAGGTGAGAACACATTGCTGGACGCTGGTAAAAACTGGAAACGTACACAATTGGCGAGCCTTCTAGCGGTTGAAGAACTACTTGAAATGAAATGTCGACGTGGTGTGGCTCCAAGGTGAAAGTGTACGTGCGGCGATTACCCCGCCCAATCACTGAAGCTGCGAGCTGACAAACTTCTCCGCTAGTTCCAGTACGGAAGAAAGCATCAATGCCCCCTCCCAAGCTGCATGCCTGATTAAGATCTTCAGTTATATCTGTGTCCAACTCTGATGCGGCTAGTCCATTATCAGATTGAAGGATAGACCTCGTGGTCCCAAGTTCCTCTTGAGCTACTCCGCTGTTGATCAATCTTCCGTGACATCCCTGACAAAGTGCAACCAAGAGTGACAGCAACAAGCCAAGCCACCGCGCAGAACAGTGCGCGGAATGCAAAGAACGCTGCAAGTTGAAAGACCCCATTTCTGGTAATGTAGGTAATAAGTTGTGTTGTTAGAAGCGTTTGCTGCTAGATCTTGAGAGTAAAAATCAAATCCCACTTGATTTCCAAGTCCTGGACGATTACTCAGTCGCCACTCTTATCACAGAGACTCTGGAGTGGTGGGTGCAAGCGCCTCTAGTCCACCGTAAAACTTTTTACCTGCGCACAACATTGATTTTCTACTCGAACAGCCTAAAATCAGACGATGCACTTCAATCGTCTGTGGCTGTATGAAACGACAAGACCCACTTTGTCAAGAAGTCCTCACTACAAAACCAGAGTTCTGTAAGTACGATTGAAATTCTATGATGTTTGTGCTTCAACTTGGAGAATATACGCGTTTGAACGAGGGCAAGTCGGACTTCGACATTGTCAGCGCATTCCTACAGACGAAGTTCTGGTGTCCTGAAACAGAACGAAAATGGAGACAAGATATACTTTGTAAAGCTAGAGAAACGCCAGCAATGCTGCGGCGCATGTACTACATCCAGGTGTGTAAGACGTGCTGCTTATAGTCGCTGTACTATCAGACATGTGCTTTAAATTGTGGAGTTGACTTGAATTGATAAAAGATGTGACGGGTATCAAACAATTGTAACTGCAACCACACCTTGTTCGTGCAAGCCACAGTATGCTGGTACTTTGACGGCTGGTCAACTCTGGAGTACTGCAACAGGCGTTCAAGCAACATTACCTGAACAACATGCACTGTGCTGGAGTGAAGTGTTCATGAAGTCTCGACGGGCACTGTTTCAAGGCATGTGGGGCTGTTGCCACTGATGGCCAATTGAGGCACCGGCAAAATGACATGCATGTGACTGAGGCATTCACGTAAGATAGATCAATTGTTACTAACCATGCATGTTACGTCTTCAGTTCAAATTGAGCACACGCAGCTTGGGACATAATCTTGCTTGGTAACAAACAACTAATGGAATCACCCTCTACAGGGACGAGATGCCCAATTCACTTATTCTTTACTTAGAAAGTTATAATTTTATTTTAGACGAGGTACGTATGAGATGGCGGCCCTTGTCTTGTTTTCGTCGAACATTTTCATGAACGCCTATTCATCCGCTGAAGATAACATAGAAT
Organism: Smithsoniella earleae; assembly: GCA_032356285.1. Lineage (NCBI taxonomy): Eukaryota > Viridiplantae > Chlorophyta > Ulvophyceae > Smithsoniella > Smithsoniella earleae. Next base: position 6,193 of record JAULKQ010009335.1, on the reverse strand, counting down.
TGTACAACCAATGCGCATTATTCGTATGAATTTCAAGGAGTTCATTTCGTCTGTACTGTTTCATAGATTGAACATTCCATGCTCCCATACCAAGATTCTTGTGGACTTGAATCAGGAATGTTAACGGCCATACAGTGACACAACAGAGAGTCGCTCATTCGCCAGAGCTGGGTTTCCACAGCCTGGAAATGGCCTTATAATTTCGATATCAAATAATAGTGGTCTTCTTTCGAGTGTTTAGGTTGAGTCTGGTCAAGCAATGTATGGCTGGAACTTGCGCTCAATTACGTAGTTCTGCAGGCATGCCAGCACGGCCGTGCACGGCCTACCTCGGGAAGAGAGTTTTGATGTAGAAAGTCAACTGACAGGAGTACTACAGTCCCGGATACCACAAACCCAAGGTTTGCTTTGAATTTTTCATATAATCGACCTTAATCCAACGAAATTGATGCTGAAGTGGTAGCCGATTCAACAGGCGCGCCATCCCATCAGCGGCTCCCAACGAGTGCAAAGTGAGTAAAATGCAACTACAGTAGAACAGCAGATAAGGTTGAATTCTCAATTCGATCAATCACGGTGGTTCAGCTCTTGGCGACATGTTTGGCCACCAGGTTTCAATTTGTGCGTGCGTCCACTGAACAAAATTTGAATCGAACGTAAGGCTCTGTTACGAATAGCGCGCTTGTGGACGTCTACGAAGTTCGGACGTGCCCAGCCTCCCTTCGGATGTGTCCAGCAACCCATCCAGGTTGGCGCTTGAAACTGCGGGCCTTGCTATAAAGTCACGTTTGACATCCTTGAGACTTCCATACCGTATAATTCTGACCTCTTCAACCAAGTCTGTCTCCACGGTGTTCATGTTCTGGACCACACAGAGCACAGACCCTCACTCGCTAGGGCATCTTCTACTTCAGCTCACAGACGCCATTGTAACCCCTGCCCTGCCATTCCTGGCATCATAGTAAGTTCCAAATTATTATATGCGGTTCAAAGTTCTGTGATCATCGCACGAAAGAGGGTGCTAAGTCAAGGATACTTGAAGCCCTGTCCAGGCAACTATTCTGGTTCTTCGGTCTTCCATTGGCTGATTCTTCCTAGATTAGCATTTCAAATCACTGGAAAGATGAACTCAAGTCAACCTCCGCTGTGTGCGACGTTCACTCATGTGCCTGACTCAAGTCCTGTGGAGTGTGGCTCTGAATACTCCACTTAGTACCAATGATGTCTTGAAAAACAATGTGTTGAGATGCTTCTTGGTGATAACTGATAAGCCCTTGCCCATCATTCTGAGATAGCATCAACAATAAGTCAATGGAAAGTCAGTCAGAGTCCAATCATGCCAACTGTCAGTACCTCCAAGATCTCTGTCAAGGTGCTGTGGATGTTCTTCTACAAAAATTGCCAAGTACAGAGTAATCTTGACTTTGAAGCAGTGTCATTGTGAGGAAAAATGTGACAAACATTAGCTGCCACATGTGTGACGGTTGAGGATAAATAATCAATTCAACCTGAAGGGTTTGGCTTTTCCATGCTACGATAGATGTACTGAGTGGTGTCTGCACATGTGTCTGTAAAACATAGGCCGTCCTGTAAGATTGAGAGCAATAAGCACAAGATTTGGTAGGTCAATTCACTTCATGCCCATGGTATGATACTATTTTGTAAACCCTCATTCTTTTACACTGAATTGTGACACAGTTCACAGCAATCAAACCCAGTATTGCTGCTCAAATATACAGATTTTGTGAAACGCGAGCTTGAAAATATCGAGATTGGAATTCGGTGTTAATCATTGCCTGTGTTAACATTGGGATTGTACACTTTTGATCACAACAATGATTCCTTCTGCTTCACCAAGCGGGAATCTACAAATGTCATCGTCGATCACTCTCTTATTTCTTAATAGATTATCCACAATACTGCAAGGAAATGTGATTGCAGTTAGAATTCTGTAAATTCATCATTACAGCAACACGCTAGGGAAGAACTTAGTACAAATAACTTGGATGCAAACTCTACAAATCGGGTTGGTACTGGTGAAGAAACATCTGTGAACTGGAATACCCGTTCGCCCTACTTTTGGGGGCATGGAGAACCTTTTTAACTGCGTAAGTTTGATCCTTTATACTCAAGTCAATGGTGGGAGTTGAAGAAATGCTGGAGCCCGATGAAACTAGAGATAATACCAACGAGCACCTGCGGTTTTCTGCTCCAATTTTCACGACACGAGAGGCTTTGACGAACCACGAACCGGGCTCATCAACTCTGAACCCTTCCAATTCTAAAGTTTTCTTCTTCATGGCTCACAGTGCAGGAAAGCTGTTGCTCATCCATCCTGCATCTGTGTCAGTATTGTACTTGCACTGTTGCTTATCGCCCCGTCAGAGTGGAATTCGAACGGTCAAGTACTCGCACGCTACTATGAACAGGTTAATCGATTAATACTTAAGTTGGATGCATTTACATAAGTTGACGTATCTATGTATCTATGTGTCTTTTTGTAACCAGTGAATAAATGTAGATGAATTGGTCGCTGAAACAGTGATTATGCTCCAGTCTAAACTGAAGTGCTGGCCAGGCACACAAACAATATTCGTGCGCTTCCCGTAGCTGTCACCTTCTAGAGGCAAATTTGCACAGAGAAATGGTTCAGGCGGTCATTGGCGATAAATTATGGGAGGCGGGCAGTTGAATGCTTTTCGGTGCCCTACGGCGCGCGGCGCTGCACCGACGGTTAACAGAGGCCGGGTAGGTTACGATTTGACCCCAAGATGCTTTGACCAGTGACGTAAGATTCCCGCTGTTCAAAGTTGACTGCTGAATCCAGAGAAAACACAGAAATATCCAGGTTTTCCTTTACTTGGCTCATCATTCTGTTAATGAATATTGGAGTATGCTCAAAGCGGGGAAAGGAGACGCGCGGCTTCGTGCTACACTCTGAAGATGAGTACCATCTGCATGATTCAACAAAAACAAGGGCAGGCAGAATCGGCGCAAAATCATGTTGAACCTGACTAACATAGAGAATAAACAAAACGCGGGTTTACAGGGCAGTTTAGGGAAACATTGCAACCTTGGGAACCGTGAATTACCACTCTATGCAACCGGCACAGAAGGTGGGCAATCAACCCCAGGAACATGTGCAAGAACAAACCTTCCACGTAACTACAGGATCAGGAGTGTTATCGGGGTTCCGAAGGGGAAACTATAGGCTGAAATAGAGGTTTGGCTTCCCGATTGTCCACAGTAGATACCCGACTCTGCTGAGACGTGGTTATGCTAATATTGGCAATGTTGTTTTCAGTTCCAAGCGCTTGGAATAGAGTGCAAAGCTTCACAGAGATAAAAAAAGATGAGAACGAGCTTTACTATGATTAATGCATCGACTTCTTATTCTACTTCGCTATTTTGTCCACATTGTTATAAGATAGTCATCATTACCGTACTCAAACGATTATCGGATACGCCGATTATTAACTTGTGAACAGTGAACACTGCGGGCTTGTTGTGCTTAGGAAGAAACATTATACTTGTATCTTTGACTCTGAAAGGTTTCTACTCGAATAAGGCTGTATCCTTCCGCTGCTCCCCGTGGTTCACTCTTAAAGTGTGGTAATAGTCGGATAGAGACGTTTAATGGCCTGGTTCGCTTGTTTTACAATTGATCGTGCCCATTTTGTAGTATATGAGAAAATTTAGTACTTTGAGACTGTGGGTACACTCAGGTCAGTGTATACATGATCAGCAGTCATCTCCTTGTTCAAGCATGCTGATTCACGCGCTTGGCAAATACCGTTTCCGCTGACTCCTACGCTCCACACAATTAGTGGAAACATCGACTATAGCGTCTTGAGTACACTCGCCAATTTGCTTGCGCTTGGTGCCTTTTTTGGGTGAGCTGGAAGTCGTCGCTTGTCTTGTGGAAGCCCCGCTGTCCCCTCTTATTTCTGGTAGCCCAGGAGGTACCTCCGCTGTCTCATTACGGCTAGATATCTCTCGAAGAGATTTATTCGCTAGCCGAGCGGTCCTTTTCTCTTTACTGTCTTGCTCCCGCCTGAAACCTCACCCACTCCCGACTTGGTGCCCTCACGACTTCATTCAGGGAGCTTGAGCTACTATTTCTGCCATAGTTAGATTTTAAAAGGTCAAAGGCTTGGGAGGTCAGACGCTGTTCTCCTGCACCTAGGCGCGAGCCCCAGGATCGACACGCCGGTAAAAGTGCACTGGCACGATGACAATCTCTATGCAAACCCTCGCAACCCATGTTGAATATCGACTTCATGATAAACTCGTAATAGTTGATCAAAAACCCCTAACTTTAACACGGTAAGCGCAGCAACACAATGGCTTGAAGCAGCACTGGTTTGACTTAAAAATAAAACGAATATCTGAGCTTACGACAGACACGGAATCCGCGGCCGTATAGCTTAACATGGAAACGTAATATCAACAGAGCTTCTGTTGATGTATACGACTGAATTCGCGAGATCTGTGACAGACTTTCCGTCGGGTTTGTCCGATATACGCCCCATTCGATAATTGTTTGAGTACGGTACACTCATTGGCTGAGGTGTGAGGAATACATGAATAAGCTTCAACTGCTTAACTACAGGCGCAGTCTCAAGTGCGGGGGGTTTGATTCTCAGGGAGGGTAACATGCTGGGCTTTGTTGTACATGCGCAAATAAAGCTCTCCCCGCTGTTGCATGCGTCGCAAGTAGAAATGCCAAAGTGGCGAGTGAATATCGCTTGCCTAGTGCCAACATGTGCGAATACATTAACCCTGTACACAAAAATGATTCACAAGGGAGATTAACAAGACAATGAAGCTTTTCAGCATCATTTGAGAAACCGCAACAAACAGTGACATTGCACGGGGGTGTGAGCCCTTGAGAATCATCCATTTGGATCACACGTCAGGATGGAAAACCCATGCGACGTTCGTACTCGACTTTGGTTCACACACGCGAGCTGTGCAATGTGCGCGGCGCATATCGCGTAGAGCTTCGCAACCACATGATAGAATGTGCACAATGTTACCAGTGCGTTAATGTTGACCTATTCTGATTAGGAAGCGGAGAACAGTTTCACAAGTATTCGATAATATGAGACAGTGGAGGGCATCAGTGTGTGCAAGCGAAGAGTATGCATCAATGGTTTCACGCCATACCTTGCAGCTCTTTCGATTTTCAAGCTCTGCTGCACGTACCCAATTAGATCAAGCTCGTTTCACTTGGACAGGTTTCTGGCATGCGTTGGAGTCTTCATCAAGATTCCTCTTCTTCGACGGCTTGACTTCAAAGTTTCTCTGTCACAGAGTTGTGAGATGTACCCCTGGTAAGAGTAAACACAGTTCAAACAAGTACGTAATGCTGAAGGTGCCTTGCACCACCTGAATTCAATTTCCCGCTTTCGACATACGAAACTCGAGTATCAAGCTCAAGGATACATACATACTGTCCCCTTTTAGTTGCAATTCTACCTTTCCAACTACCTATCCTGCGGTTTTCCTTCCCAACTAAAGATTTCAGATATCTTGATGCTACTCTTGGTGACAACAGCAGTGCCACAGCTTCACTTGCCCTATTCTTCACGGGGGACCCTATTCTCTCTCCCATTCTTCATAACCATGCACTTTTGGCGCGACACTTGCGCGAAATGGCCGTCCGCAGACGCTTCTACTTGTAGACGCTGTAAGTTCGCAGAATTCATTTTTGCCGCATGCTACGACAACTCTAAAGTGTACATCATAGTTAATATTCACCCAAACACTTCCCACTATTAATTTCTAGGACTACCATTTGACTTTTTTACCATCGCTGAATCTGTGCTTTGGTTGTAACAGGCGTACCTCAGATAACTGAATTTGTCGGTTGAGTTGAACAGGTCACTATGCTGCGATTGCTATGTCTACGAGATGTACGAGCGCGCAGTGTGACGAATCCCTAGAAGCGACCACGCCTGAGGACGGTCACTCGCTCACAGCGCGCATTCCAATGCTATTCAGACACTTTTGTCGTGTACCGTTTAGTTACAGATGTAATTAAGGCCAGAATACATTTCAGGCATCAAACCAGCGAGCATGCAGTTGACTCAACCGAAACGTTATGCAAGTCTAATCACAAGACGGAAATTGTGCTCTTTGCTGAAATCCGTGGCCTACGACCTAAAAATCCGAAAAACCGCTTGAAGAT
>JAULKQ010009323.1:0-45651 GCA_032356285.1 Smithsoniella earleae | reverse complement strand
ACAGTCGGCTCCCTACTTAAGAGAGTGCCACGGGGGTTGTGCACAGATCGGGACAACTACTGATTTTCAGGTATTCAGGTGGCCACATATATTGTAAGTACTCGATTATCTTGTACGAAGAACCCTCACATCTTTACACGAGCTCGATGGAGCAGTACAAAATTGGTCGCGCTAAATGTTGGGATGAAAGCAGAAATACAACTGATGGCAGGTTGACACACCGGGGCACTATGTCGTGGTGCTCTAGCTTCTAACGCGAGCTTCAATCCTAAGGAATTATCTGGAGATGGTTCACTGTTGTACTTGCTGCTTGGATCGCACTGCTCATGAGGCTTGACTTTGCTGAATAGCTGAGCCAGAGGCGATGCACGCTTGCTAATCGACTTCCTGCCACAGCTACCAGCTGCAGTTGGCGATTGCAACATTGGCGTGGACAAGCTGTCATGTTGACTGTTCGGATTCACACTATGACTATTCCCAGACATTGTTACTAAGCACAGGCTCCCGTCAGGAGCATTCTCTTTGCTGGACTGTGCTCTCAATCCTTCACGACCATGAAGAGCTGCCGGGGCACTGTAGCGAGACCTGCCCTTTCCTGCACACAATACTGCAATGCACCACCATATCGCCCAGTACAGTATACGCTGGATAAGTCAGTCCTCAGGCTAATCTGCTAGTAAAACAGGCAAGAAAGGCTACTTCACAACACTAGACAAGCTGATCAAGCATTCCAATGCACGATCAACGGTTTCTGTATCCCTTGAGATGGACAACAGAGATAACACGTGAGCGGAACACAAAGCAGTGTTGCATGTCACGGTGTGACTTCAACTACCAAATACAAATAGAGCCTGGATCCGGCGAAAGTTGAAAGAATATTAACAGTACTGTGCGCCATACATGCGGTGAACCTGTGTATTTATTACAGTAGGCCATGCGTGCCAAGACTACTTCAACTTGAAAAGAAAGCTCTGTAATATGTCCAAGCACTTGGGCCCAGCGGCATGCACATGTTGGGGTTCAATGCGTCATTTCATTTCGGTCTGCTGGCTGAGATTGCCCAAAACGCTTGGATACAGGTCACCGGCGTAACTAGGAGAGGCTGTACAAGTTGAATAGAAGTGCACTGAAGCTACCTTGCTGTACTAAGTGCGGCGGTTCTGTGGGCGGCGCAGCCACAGGGGCAGACGCTTCCCTTGGAGGGTGAAGCCCACTGCAAGCGGCTTTCCCGGCTCGCACGTGGACAACCCCATTGACACACGAAACATTGAAAGGTTCATGAGTGACGGGGTCAATTCTTCCAGATGCGATGGCTGCACAGGTTGGGTCAGGTTTTGCTGCTCCAAGAAACGACAAAACCCTCGCCTCGTCTCCATCAGGCACAGCCGATGCTATATACATCCGGCTCTTACAGATGTCCCCCTCTGGCAAGTCGTTCACGTGGACCATGGTCAAGCGCCGAGGGCACCACACCCTGCAGGCGACGTGGAAGCTCAACTTGGCCACTGAACGCTGACAGGAGTTGCCCAGAGGAACGGCTGTGTGCAGTTGTACCGCTACATACGCCACTGTGCACATCAGAAGGCAATACAAGCTTGACTGACCACTGCAACAAATTCCATTATGGTATGGAGATCAGAAGCACAAATTGAATGCCTTGCTAGATGCAGAACAAACAGCCATCCATGCAGGCTACTGGGAGGCTGGGATTACACCCAACGTGTTCGAAGCTCCCAACACACCTTTGATGTCTAAAAGTCCAATAAGCACGCTGGACCTCTTTGTCATATCCCGGGGGTACCTTTGATCCATTCAGCTTTGCAGATTTGATCACTTGGACAAAAGATCTGAACCGCTTGACGGCTGCATGAGACTTTTTGATGCCCATGCCAGGAAGTGATGCGACGAAATCACACCCTGAAAGAATACATATCTGCAACATGTTTAGCAAATGGAACAAGTCAAACAGCAGACGCATTCATTGTTTACTCAGTTTATTCAGTAGCGTCAATCCATGGATGTATGTTCCACGCTGAATGGGTTGAAAAACTATCCTCAGTGGCTCAGCTTTCTATGGAAATTTTTTCTACAGCTGTGAGAGGCCCAAATCAGGTGTGCTATTATGTTGATTTTGCTGGCATACAGTATACAGTGAGGCTTCGTTGTTTATGAGAACTGAATAGAACAAGAACCATATTTGTGAACCATCTTACAATCAAAAAGCCGGCACACTTCCTTTTCCATACAACAGTTGAGTGCTGCACTACAGCAACACTTTTGATGCATTTTGGCATGATGAATTCGAGAAATTAAGGTCTGAGATGCAGGCTTCGAGAAAAGGCAGGTGCCAATCAAAGCATGATGGTTACCTCGATAAAGTTGTCATGGTCCAGCCCAACAAAACTGGGATTCCTGTTCATTGGAAGATCTGCAATCCTAATGTGATCACACTCCCCAGTGCGCTTGAGCTTGAATATGACCTCAGGACAGCCATACACGAGCAGGTCTGAGTCTTCAGATATAACTGCATCAACTATGCCACTCCTGGACAAGTATGCCATCTGAGCATCAGCCTCGTAAGGTGCAACAATGTAGTCCACATTTATTCTCTTTAAGGCCTATAGACATGGGACCATTTTTAACGTGGTTACGTTTTCACTCGAAGCGATACAGCTGCGCAGTGTGGGATACAGACAGGCTCAGGAACATAGTATACTTTGAAATAGGGCACTATTCGCCTTGGATATATGCGGTATTCGAACACCATTAATGAGATAGGAAACATATGGAGGATCTGTAGTGAACCTTCACTTCAAAGCTTGCAATGTGAAAACCTGCACGAGAAGGAAAGAAACACACGCACCTCTATAAAAGCCCGGGCCATTTCGGGTGTTACTTCAACCGCTTTTTGGTACATTTCTATCGCAGCTCTTTCGTTCCCTGCAGCCTTCAACTGACGTGCTCTCTCCTTGTTCGCGGTGCGTGAGCTGAACATAGAGCAAGCTGTAAATTCCACTTTGTTGAGGGTTTGTCTCCCCGAAAAAACAACAAGATAGCGCTTCACACCTGAGACGATTGTTTTCGGTCAATGTTTTGGCTGGAAGCTTATCACCGTCAAACACAACCAGTGGCTTCACACCGTGATGTAGCAACAGGTCAACCATCCCAATGCAATAGTTCACGAACCTGAAATTCGGCCCCGATACAGTGTTTGTGTATAGAAGCTTCAAAATATGGAGTCAGTTCATTATACAATTGATTTGTGCTTCAGTCACTTGATCGACTTGATGTTAAGAAATGGAATCGCACTTGTCCGTGGGGACTCCTTCACAGACCTCCAGTGGGCAAGAGTATGAACCTCTATACAACCAGATATATCCATCAACTGCGACTGTCTTGCCTTTAAAGTTGCGAATATGTGCTTTGTGGGTAATATCTTTCAGAACTGGTAAGAGTCCAGAAATCCCCATATCAGGCGGGCAACACACAATGTATGCGTACAGCGAGAGAACCAGGAGTATGTAATTGATATAATCTACATCGCGGATAAAGGCTTCTTCCTCCACTGGATGACAGATTTGAAATAATGGCCTGGTGACGCGGACTTGTACAGGCGGTTATTCCCGGACTGCTAGCTATAATATTTCAGATTGTGCGGGTCACTGCATTCAAGCCCTCGCAAAAAAACTTCGTGCTTGCGCACGATTCGGCCACTTTCCAAAGATGCAAAACCCAGCAAATGGCTGCGTGAGCGCAGAATCTGAGGATACTACATTACCACCCAAGTCCACTATAGAGATTTTAAGCGCCGTGCACTCCCAAAATTATTGCAATCACTATTCAGAAAATGTTATGAGTGTGAATACTCAGCAAGAGAATGCAAAAGAACTAGATCCTCAGAGTCTCCTTTCATGCATGTCACGGGACAGGTTGCACCAGTTGTTATGAAACGCCCCCTGGACACAATGCACACCAAAACGGACTGATTGACAGGAGCATATCGATGGAGATTGCCAAAGTACAAAAATTTTCAGAATCTCAATTGTTCCACACTTTTCCGTCAGCGAGCTTTCTGTCTCCCACCGTACCAGTGAGAATGGTTAATCACATACCAGAGCATACGCCGTTGCGATTCACATTGGGGAACTTGGTACCTTACTCGACTCAACAGCTAGTTGCGTTGGGCAGGGATGTTATGATCGACTATTAAGTTCGGGTTACGGGAACTACGACTCGAATGCATCTAGGCACTCTCTCATCAGAGATCCTCAGAGATATCATCTTCTTCTTTCCCATCAAATAATGCCTCAAGTCATATATGGTATCACTTCTATACACTTGACTTGTGAATCATTCCCACGGGGCTAGCAAGCCATGATGCTGGTTAGCAATCTTGCCAATCAATTACATCAGCGCTATCATTCCTGTGTCCGAGCAGTTTTGCTTGGAACGAAGCTGTCCCATTCGCACTGTCCACTGTAGCTTGTCAAAGTCCTGTCACGTCTGGCCACCAGAGTCCTCAAAGCGGGTGCATTCCGCTTGAGAAGAAATACCCTCGGCTAATTTTGGACGTCTTAGTCTCTTCGAGCTTCAGCAACCGTACATTGGAATATTGCTGCTCGCAACGACCCGCGTAATGATCCTCATCTTCCGAGCATTCTCGTTCTCACATGCTCGACAGAAGAACTCACTTTTACAGCACTACCTGCTGATGTGACCCACATTTTGCTCTGAGGAGAGCATACGACACTAAGCCCACGACAAGTAAAGTTATATAGTACTCAGATACCAATCATCCCATTTATCCAGAATAATAATATAAGGCTCAGGTTGGTACGTTAATTCCAGTTGTGGATCATCGGCAAGCAATAAAGGAGAAGCACTAGCAGCTGTTCTGTACACTAGACTGCCCTAGGCTTATCCATGTCTTGTATGGAGAGCAGGCAATATCACAGGGGTACAAGAGCTTCAAATTCCACAAACTCGAAGTAAAGAGGCTTGATCAGCTGTTTTAGGTAAGCATCTTTTGCTAAGCTTTGCCAGTGGCCGTCAGGTACACCATTAAACATCACTGTGTCTAGTGTCTTTCAGTCCCAGCGTGTGCAACTTACCATTCATTGCTCACTGTAGCAGCTTGTAGATGTCATTCTAAGCAAGGCATGAATATTGTATCTACTTGGATGTTGTCCTGGAGCATAGCTTATGTAACAGATGGCTACTTGATACTTTGCTGTACAGGCCTGCAGAAAGATGTGTAGCTGCTTGTTGCAGCGCTGAAGGAAGCAAGAGGAACAACTTCAGTCACATTACAGGTAAAGTGAATCTGCAGTAGATGTTGTACTGGCCTAGTGACGCGAAGCAGCTCATACACCCTGGGTCTGGGGCCAATATTAACTGTTATTATCATCAACGCACACCCCATCACAACACACTTTGCGTGCTGTGATGGAAAATGCAGAAATAGAATCCTTACAGGATTCCTTATTGGCAACATATTATATATTAATATGTTGCGACATGAATATGCCCTGAGCTGATCCAAATCAGACAATTTCAATAGATCTGCTCACTCATACAGCCATAAGAAGTTCACACGACACACCTCGCACCTGTTCCAAAATATCCCAACCTCATATTTACACCGTGCAGTGCAAGTGAGACTGGTTTTGAGGAGATTACAGCCAGTATTTAGGTGTAGAAGGGGATGCTTCTTGATCAAGACGTCATCAATGGCCATGCAAAAAGGCTAGTTATGGAGAAGTATACACATTCCAAGCTGATTTTTTAGTGTCAAGAGGAAGTTTGACTTTCCCATTGGCATTGAAGTAATCCACCTGGCTGGTCCCCAGCTACACACGCCTGGTGTGTCTAGTGTATCTCATACAATCAGGACTCGAGTTCTATTCTCTGCAGCACAATGGCCATGACTGATTTTGCCTTGCCTTCACACCAATGCACTTTGCAGCTGCTGGTCCTGGCTTCTAGCTTGCTTTCTCATCTGAAACAGACGATGAATGAACTACTGGTTGATCTATATTCTCAACTTCATCCACAAGTGTTCACCGATGTTGTCCTGCTTTGTGTCCAAGCGTTCTGCGGAGCCTGCTACCACAATGTATCCACACCTTTGTTCGTGACAGTCTGATATATTTATCTGTCCTACCAAGGTTGTTACGTGAATGATTAACAAGAAAATGCTACACCTTCCCTGCGTCTCAGCCCAGATAAAATGCAATGACTGACAAAGAGAAAATATCCAAGCAGTCCCATCCTAACCATCCCTGACTGAAGGTGTAGTTATTGTGCGGTAATAGTATTGCAACTCGTAGCTTGCCTGAGCTCCCATACGCAAGACACATGTGTCTTCAAACATTGGATAACTCAAGAACTGGTTCCAGTTTGGATGTATTGAAATTTTGTCAAATTGCGTCTTGCTACAAAAGGGATCGGACACTAATGTGACAAGAAGTCATGGACTTATGCTGCTGCAGGGGCACATGTTAGGTAACACGGCAAAGGCTTTAACTTGCTGAGATATGTGAGTGTGTCAACAGCAACACATCAGGATTGGCACCGACGATATCTCACCAATATCTCACCAACGCTCCGATGTAACTGAAGCTCACCTCACAGAGTGAGTTTATTCTGCTGAAAATCTCTCCCTAGCACAATAGAAGTGGTAGTCCTTCAAATGGCTGATTGGCTACAAAAGGACTTGGTCATGCCTCAGGTTCACTTGCCGCAAAAGAAACATCCAGCAGGAGTTCAGTAGCGCAGCAAGGCAAACAAGCGGTTTGAGCAGCGGAAATAAGTAATGAGGTGTAAAAGTAACATGAGGGAAGGTGCAGGGGTATAGTTTTGGACCGTTTAGTACAGGGATACCGAATCGTACGGTAGATTTGGAAAGCCAACAGAAAGCTGGTACCGTAGTAAATTGAAACCTTCGCCAGATTGGCACCACAATCAAGCCTATCCGACACCGAGTTCCGCCCATTGTACAGGCCGGAATGAGATCGGTAATGGAGGCCATGTGTAGTTACTGCACAGCCTACTTTCAAAGCTCGAGTGACAATAATATGTAATAGAATCAAGTTTCAAAGCGTGCATTTGTTGTCTGCGTCTGTGTACGAATCTGAATGCTGTGCGTGGTTTTTGAAGACGATCTTTTGGAGTGAACAGCGAAATTTTACATGCTTCTGGAGGCACGGTATTGCAGACAAGATCAATGACAGTAGAGCGGTGCAATCTGGACAAGTTTCTGTGCTTTTTGGTCTTCTGGGGGTCCGAGGATCAATGTGACGCTAGCTATGGAACCCGTGGGGTCGGTGATTAGAAGTAGTGACCGTCAACTGGAGCAGTCCTTGACCCTGCTTCTTTCCACGAAACGCAGCTTGAATCATTTTGTGCTTTCAGTACTTATGGCGGAATATCTGAGGCATTGTGTCAATTTTCAATGCCAAATTTTCCATCGACGGTCTAAACTAGAGTATTTAGCTTATGTTGTTGCGGAATTAGAACACAAGTCAACTCGGGTGGGCCCTATTCCAGCCGCAACCCCGTCCGCGTAACAGAACCAAACCTGCGTTGGAGGGCTGGCTGTCTATCAGAACCACAAATTGATGCGATTAATCTTTGTGAATTATAAAACGGTGTATTCAAAGCCACGGTGCTAACATCTTTGTTAGAAGCAGTGTTCTTTTCAATCGTTCGCGTAATTTGCACTGCAACCTGTACCAATCACTACAGTCTGAACCCGATAATCGAAAACTCGATATTAGAAAAACTCGATGATCGAAAGTTTTTGACCCTGGACAGATTGCTTCGATTATCGGATTCAGACTGTAAGTACTCCCAGCAAGACAATTGGATATTCACGGTCGCAGTATGCTAACCGTCTGTCGCTGTAATGAATGAACAACTACAGGAGCTCCATGGAGCTGCACCATAAACAATCAATTAAATCCAATACGGATTTGACGCTTTTCGATTCCCAGCACTGTAGATGGAAGCGGCACGCCCGTTAGAATCACGCGTCGACACTCAAGCACAGGTGTGAGCTCTTGAGCAAAGTGTATCCAACCCAAGAGACTGCTACTGGCACATCGCCTGAGGTTTCATTCAACAAATTTGTGCTCGAAGTTCGTACGTGAGTGTTACGCCGCCGTATTGCTGATAAATTGAGAGTATGACCCTCGCGAGCTTCGGTACACCAGGCTTCTTCCAGAAGCTGTATCCTTGAGTTTATTCATTTATGTCAATTAAGTATTTCAATTGAAAGGCGCGATCCCTCCCGCGACTCGTACTTTGGCTCATGGCCTATCTCGAAATATGGCAGAATCAGGGTCACTACAAGACGCTGGCGCTATCGCGATCCGTTGGAATGTGATGAAACTGGATAAGTTCGCGAATACAGCTTCATTCCGAGAAATTAAGGTCAAGAGGTTGGATAGTTACAGGTTTAAGACCCACTCATGTAGCTTGTAGGAGCATTGGGTGACGAGGGTGTCAGAAATGTGGTATACCATCGCTTGCGAGGATGACTCGATTGCGCGTATTGGTCAGGTGTCAAATCCCTCAGGGGCCTCGCGGATTTGCATCCTGAAGTCGCCAAGTCCAAAAAAAGTGGCCAATACGTGAAATCGTTATCAGAATTTACCAGCACTTGAATCAATACAGATTTGAAACTTTTCTATTCCGGCAGCCTGGCAAGGCCTTGTGCTTGTTTCCTCATTACTAATGCGATTCAAACTCAGAAGAGTGACGTTCACCCAAAAGGAAGCTGAAAAACACAATATTTTGATTCTTGAAATCTTGAAATCAACATCAAAATTGCGCTACGATCACACACGTGTTCCAGTCATTTAGCACAGGAAAACATCTGTCAAACAATGCCTAGGTTAGGCCATACCTTCGTCGCGGGGTAGTGAGCGTAGCACATTTACTCGTTCCCTGGAGCTCTAAAAAAAGCGGGGTCAACATGATTAGGGTGACCACTCTGGTCCTTGTAGCTATGGGACTTATTTCTTGGATCATTTTTCTTGCAGGTGTAGCAGCATTTCACGCTGAAGCCGTAGATGTGCGTCCTCCTAAACTTTGATCACGGCTTGCCATATTAACAGTAGCTTCCCATCCGTATTTCTACAAAAGGATAAGTTTTGTGCCATCAACGAGAGTGGCTGAGTACAGAAAGGCGCCGATGAAAAGGATGTGGGCACAGCCTTTTCATTCCATTGGTGGGTAACATGGTACATGTTCTTGTTGCTGATTTTGATTGCAATTGCTGCAATATTCGGAATTATGAGGGCAACCAAGCAATCGCTTGGATTATTGCTCGCGGCGGGTTTTGCAATGGAGTGCGTCGCGCTGGACACCACCTTCAAGAATTCACGAGACGATATACCGGTACGCCCGTCTACAAATATAGATATGGAAAGTAGACCAGCTGATAGAATTACAGGTTTCCTTGATATTGGCTGGCGGGCAGTGTAAGTTTCGGGTACAGACTGGCTTCACTCAGAATTTGTTTTCCGGATTCTCCCCTTCCCCGTCGATATAATCAAGGAGAGTGTTATAAGACGTACAGATTCCCTGCCAGAATTTCGTACAACCGTTACACATCTGTTATTGTTCGACCGATGCACAGCAAAATGCTGATTTACACCGTTTCGGTTGTCACAGGATCTGCCTGCACACGCATATTCTCGTAGAACAAGATTGGCTTAGTTGTACAATGTCTCCACTACTACTACATTACATGACTATTGTATGCATACCGTTCTCAACGCTCGGCACCATAATACGAAGCGAGAGTAAATCAGTCTCCGTATTTTTGCGCTTGTTCCAGGTACTCATGCGCATCAAACTTTCGTCAACAATAGACGTTTGATCTACTTCGGCGCGCTTTTTCGTACTCACAACAACTGCCTTCGCTTTAAGAACATGCTCGCTTGAATTTGCAATTTTGCTGGTTGGAACAAGCTTACTCCCTCCTCGTCGCTCCAGGCCACGGAAGATGATCGCGTCACGAACATATAAGCGTACAATACGTCGCCTCTTGCAACCGCTTTACAATGCGTAGCTGGAGTCGCGTCAGCCTGTGTGTGACTTCTTTCTAACAGATTGTAACAGTTGCATGCACACCAAGTCCTCTGAGGCTCAGAAACTGTGAAGACAGTCTTTGAGCTCACATTTCCGAAGATGACTAGGAATATGTTGCGAACAACCTTACGTTTCCTCTATGCATTTGAAAGTCATCTGACGAATGAAGTCTGCTGTTTCTCGCAGCGCACTCGCGCATCTGCTGCAACTTTCGTTACACACAGTACACAAGTTATCGAAACTGAGTTGTCGTTCAATCGTGTCCATTCCGACGGAAAATTGAGTCGTTCCTGTTCACTGTGCGAGTTCCAATATTTCAACTGTCCTCGCCTTCTTTAGTTGAATACGATTATGAAGTAAATGAGTTAAACGATAAATGCAAGTATCAAAAACCCTGTGATCGTTGCCACAGATGTGGTGACTCCTGTTGAACCAATTCAAAGCAGTAGCTCGGAAATCTAAGGAGGGGTTGTGTTTGCAGTTGTCTACCTTGGAGCAAAGACTTGATGTCGTCATGGCTGGAGGGATCCTTTTAACTATGGTTACTTTATGTCTGATGTTGTTCATTGGGTCCATTGACGTTATTTCAGAGATGAGGGGCTCAAAGAAGGTATTGAGTTTTTCTTGTTGGCTGTGCTCTTTGGTCCTGCGCCTGCTCAGCAAAACTGATGTCTCTCGGTAAATTGCTGTTCTAATACACTTGCTGTCTATTGTAGGAAGAGCCAAGAAACCACCCTCCACAACCAGCCTCGTATAATTCCCAAGCACCTGTCTATCATGGAGCACCGTATTCTGGTGCTGCGCAGTACTACGGTCATCAACAAGCACCACAAAGCGGTGCAGCACCACATCCAGTTGCACCTGGTTATGGCTCTGGACAATACCCTCAACATGCAGGAACTTACCCTGGGCCAGGCCAGCCCTACACACCAGCTGATGCAAATAAGACTCCGGCAGATTATAACCCTCATGGCAGTGCATGATCTGAGCAGACATGCTCACAGATCCGCTCTTGTATGCAGTTACAAGTTGTTGTAAGGAACACTGTAGTAGACGGATCCAAGGCAAGGATGATTGGTATTGACCCAGGCAGGGATGACTTACGGAGTGCACCTTGAAGAGTGCATTGTCAGGATGTACTGGAGATTGTGTGGCGAATCTGTTAGAAACAGACAGTGTAGTGGAGATGTGCTGAGTGTTTGTTTGAATTGGGAAGAATGTACCTTGTTCTTATATTTAGCTCTGGTTGGTTTCGCTCCCTAGCAGTCAATTTGTATTAGCAGCTTGTGAATGCACCATCGTTCCTTACAATGGGTATCATATGCGGTTGATCTCACATGTCCTGTTTTTCCATGCCAGAATAACACCTTCAAGTAATTGCTGTAATACACTTTCAATATGAATTACTTCATATGTACTATCTTTTCACAGTTTGAAGAAACTCTTGACATCACAACATAGCCTCGTCAACTATTGGTATACTTGGCAACATAAAACCTTGAAAGGAAGAGTATGCAGTGCCCGTTTCTCTTGGGTGTGTTGAGCCAATTGCGGTATCTTTGTCTGCATGCTTCGGTGCTCTCCGTTTCAGTCACACCTAAATGCATTCTTTGGACTCATTCTCATCTTCTGATAACACTGTTGAAGAGTGTGGTGTTGCCGAATGTGCAACCAGGTATTGTGTCACATTTGGCAGGTTTTGGTATTGCCATCTTGTCACCAAGTGGTCCATCCTTGATAACCCCTTGCATTCTTCTATATTGAATACGTGCATGAAGGCAAAACGCCAGGTTCAGCAGCAGGGAAGAAAGTGAAAAAGAAACAATGGCCATATAGGACATGGTGATTGTTACAAGCCACCCCAGCAGGCAGCAAAGCTTCAGGGTGATCTGAAGGACAGTTTCGGAGGCACAGGAATCTGGTCAAGGAATTGCAAAATAATATTCACATGCAAGGATACCAGTGTTTCACGAATTAGAGACACTCAATTCACAAAGGTTTAGCTGTTTTTTCGAGCCGGACATTCAAGGATGCTTTCGTGAGGGGGATTCAGAGAAACACACAACCCAGCCAGCAGTGATAAAGTTCTTCACACATGCTCGTGGGGATAGTGATGAACAGCAGGTTAGCAAGTACTGATAACCCTGACTACTGGTCAATACTAATGATATTGACTGATTCCCACTAGTGAGTGCTTCTGCTCATTCTCTGTAGGCACTTGCTAGAAAGTTTCCTTTTGTGAAATTCCAGCTATCTCTGCTAGCTCTCCCGAAAGGGATCATTTTGAAAAGGCATCGGCTGGGTGACTGTTTCTCCTGTAACCCCTCCTGGCTCTGGGGCATGGATTATGGAAGACCAGGCACACACGCTCTGCCCAATGCTTTGCAGCAATACCGCTGTATCAATGAATACTTAAAAAATTATCAATACAGCACTGGCTTTAGTGCAGTATGTACAAAGTTTGCCTCAAAGGGCCAGCTGGTGTGGCCTTGACTTGATACATGCCAAGCTTCTGAACATCGTCTCACAGACAATCATTTAATCTGTCCCTTTGTTGCTGTAAGCCAGCCATGATGAATCTGGTTACACTTTGCAACTTGGTACAATTGTCATGACACAGAAGGCAACTTTGCATATGACGCTGCCTTGATAAGAAACTTGAGTCTGATTTTTGGAAACATCAATTATCTGACATGTCTGTGTGTTGCGCAGTGGGGCGATTGGTTGACGTGTGAGTGATGGTAGGACAGCTTTGTGTCGCATTCCTTACCAAAAGGTATTATATTAATGGCTAGTTTCTCTACTTATCTATCGAGTGAGGCACCTTGTCAAGCGAGATAACGGTTGATCTTCACGAGGTTCCTCCAAAGTGCAGCTAGTCTCTAGCATGGCAAACTTGGAGCTGTTGTACCGCTCAGAGCTATGGATTTGTGTTATGGTTTTCTGTCCCACAACTTATCGACGACATTCGGTTGACAGATGTGCATGAAATAGAAACGGTGATTTGAGTCCATGAGAACTTAAGCTTGGCAGGGCAGTCATCCTCAGCTCAAAGTCTGCTGCATCTTGAACTCAATACACACCACTGTCTCCTGTGACCCTGCCAGCTCCTCCACTTACATGAGGAGTACTTCTGAACATTATGTGCTGATTTCCCGACTGAATCAAAAGGTGTCATGTCTTTTTTGCACCAACAGGTGTGCCACTACAAAGTGTGATTGGGTTGCTTTAGCTTCAAACTTTGTTATTGCACTGTTTGCTCATACTTGATATAATAGTGTGATACTTTTCTTGCAAGGTTCATACCAAATTGAATCCACGCATAGATCCCCTCGCAATCATTTCAAAAACTATCTATCAGTACACAACAAGAGCTCTCAGTTGAACAAGGTCGAAAGTCCTACGATGCAAGCATTTGGACGCTTGACGCTGATGAACCTGGCGAAACAGTACTGTATGAAATCTTATTCCTAGTCCCCGGTATGTCCCGCATCTCATGACTAAGAAATTAACTCTAATCATCGCTTTGTACCGAGTGGCTTACAGGCTTTGGATTCCTCATCGAAACAATGCGTTTGCTTTGCTGCAACTGTTCATGTTTCACTGCAAATGGAATGACTGATTTTGTGAAATTCTTCTCGAAGAGCAGCCCCACGGGGGCTCCACCACACAGTATTGTAATCCGTCAACCGCGTGACCAAAACTGTCGCGGCGTTTGCAATGAAGTAAACAGATTGTAACGATACAGCGCACGATCTAAATTCGATTTATTCTGTATGAGATGGAAATGTTAATTCAAGCGATGTACATAGAGGTTACTTGCAACCGTGCACTGCGACGCTGTTGCCCGCATTCTCAAGAGTCTGCATAAACAATGATCCTGCCAATCACTCTTTCTTTCGTGGGCGCTGGAGCAATTGGCTGGCTAGTTTTCCTAGCGTCAATTGCTACCATTCACAATGAACTTCAGCATGTATGATTGGATTAACTGGAATATGTTGTTTATTTCGCGTCCTGAGCACCTGGATTCTATTTTCTCCAGTGCCTCTAATTGAAAGCATAGCATTGTCACTCGAGTTTTAAATGAGTGTAGGACAGGTTCCCGAGTAACTCCACAGCGGACATACTTGGATTCGCATGGTGGCTCGTGTGGTACCAATTCACATTGCTGAGCATGATAGCTGCAGCGGCAGTTCTTGATTTCTTGAAGTCAGTGTCGCGAGTGCTGCAGTTGCTGACCACATCGTCATTCGCCATGCACTGTGTACTGCTTGACCGTGCATGCCAGTACTCGCGAATCAAGGATCTGGTTTGCTTTCACATCTGCATGTTACCAACTATGGATTGCAAAACGCATAATCGTCCACTACGAATGGTTCTCGAGGGAAGACTGTGTACGTGGATAGTACACCATTGCACGTGGGAAATAGTGTCTTACGTTTGACATGCTCTTCATTTGCTTGCCACACCGTGGGTGTTGGACACTGCATAAGGAGGGGGCAAAGTTGCGTGCTAACCGCAGATTATATCAATTCATCTTGCAGGATAGTTCGCTAGAGAAGGGCATTCGCGCATGGGTTGTTGGATCGATCATTGTCTCGATTACAACTGTATTGCTATTAGTGTGGTTGGGCACTTTCGAGGCGATCCAAGATTTTCAATGGATGAACAGGATGGTGTGCTCTTCTTTTCGTCTACGCGTTTTCTCAATTGAATAGTAAAACACTGGAGTGCAAAAAGACCACACATACGAGTCCGCACGCAATCAATCTGATCCGTCAAGCTGGTATGGAAAACGTACTCCATAAGAGATGCAACTTTTCGCAAATACAAGTGAATAATTACAGATTCCTATTCGTGTACCTGACCCAAGTAACACTCAATGCGACTCGCAATTTCCTTGCAGACATTATACTACTCAGCAAAGCAAGTAAAGGAGTGTGAACCAACCTTGACAAACGATATTTCAGCACCAACCATAGATGCAATGCCTCCTTACAATTGTGCTCCCCCACAACCATCATCACAGCATACCTCAGATGGTCATCCAGTGTTACCCCAACCACCTGTGAATGAGAGCACACGCGAGCTGCACAAGATGCTGTGATGCAACAATGACAAATTATCAGCTAGACGGCATTATATCAAACATTACTGTGAGTGGAGGTGTCACCCTGACGATTCACTCTAAGTTTCCTGCTTGCCCTATTGATACTTTGAAAAACGTTGCTCAACTCACTTGCTCCATGCTTGATAGTGATATATTCCAGAGAATCTGTGTCCACTCAACCATAAATTCTGTAATTGCCCCCAAGGAACTTTACTATCTGAATATTGTAAGGGCACAAGTTCATCCCTAAATGGTGAGGATGCACCTACTTCAATCCCAGCTCACCCCATAACTCTTGTGGAGCAAGGGCCTTCTCGCTGTCTAACTGTACTTTGGGGTTCCGCCTACAAGTTCTAGAAAGCTCAGATAGTGCGTCTTGAACAAACCTGCAGATGTGTGATACATGTTAATGTAAGTGAGACCGGCAAGGAAGGTCACTACTCCCTACCAGCTAGAAAGTGAGAAGAAATGATGAATGAACTTCAAACCAAATCAGGAGGAAAAAC
Source organism: Smithsoniella earleae (assembly GCA_032356285.1). NCBI lineage: Eukaryota > Viridiplantae > Chlorophyta > Ulvophyceae > Smithsoniella > Smithsoniella earleae. The sequence continues at coordinate 29,937 of JAULKQ010009323.1, read as the reverse complement.
TATTGTAGTTGTACTTACCAAATGGAACTGGTCAATTGGATGGAGCTGGCAGATGCCATAGAACATGCTTGGTTAACACGCTCCATGAATAGCTGCTTATCTTCCAGGGTTGCACAAGTGTTAGGAATTTTTGCCAAAGCTTCTTGTAGCCACTGCAAGCCTGCTTGTGCAGTGGCTAGAAACAGCTGTAGGAAGGTTCCTGAAATATCAGGAATCCGACTCTCTGGTACCAATCCCACAACAGCCCCAAGTTCCAGCTGGACCAATGTTGGCCCGTACCTAACGAGCAGCTCCTGAAGTAGTGCACTTCCTGTCAACTGCTCAACTCTTCAACAGCGAGCATGCAAAAACAAAAAACAACAGACCACTCTTCATGCACTATCCCACAAGGAGTTTTAAAGTGTTGAGTACTTAGCAATCAAACATCTCTACCTCAAAAAAACTCTTGATAAGATGGTATCTGAATGGGAAAAAATGTTTGCATAAAGTCCATCAGCCACTTGACGTTGATGGACCACTGGCAAGCTGAAAAGTCTGCAATGGAGTACAAGAAAGAACCTGGCTGCAACGTTCAACTTTCCTTAAATGCAATACCTAAAAGTGAACTGTTTTGAGGCCCATTCATGCACAGGTGACAAAAACGTGGTTGAATGATGCAATATATGATCAGTATACGAAAAGAGATGTGCTACTGGGTCTGCGCGAAAAATTCCCTGTCATCGAGAGCATAGGAGACAGAACAGGCAAAAGTCGAACCTGGAGCATTGACTGGACTGCCTGCTGGTCTGGTGCACTCGAGAGGGTGCCAACATCAAAAAGCCGATACAGGAAGCTTTGAATAGATCTGAAAGCGTCCTGATGCAGCACTAACAGGCCTGTGATTGCGATTCGCAGCAACCCTTCCAACAGGCTTTTGTCCAGAAACAGGGAAGGGGCGTACAGCAGGCCCTTGTAGGCCATGAGAAACAGATCATCGGCATCGTGCGGGCTCTGGTTACACGCCGTCAAAGTCGCCACTCTGGAGCAAGCTTCATGTATCATTGGTGTCACCGCTTGTGCCACTTGCTCCCTGTGAGGGCAGCTTTCACCTCCACACGCACGGATGACGTGCGATGCTAAGTAAAGGTAACCAGACAGGTGTGACTGCTGATACGCAGCCGGGAGGAACGCAAGGATTGGAGGCAGCCAGACCTCCGCTGTGTGCCCCTTAGATGCCCCGATCGCTTTGCTGCACACAATCACGACCAAAAGTAAAACAATAATGACGTCTTTCCATGCCACCCTGAAAACAATGAACATAAAACTAGCAAAAACCGCTAATTTTTACACGACATACGGGTTACAAGATCGGTGATCTCCCTCTTTCCGTTTTGCACCCCCTCATCAAGGACTGACTCTAACCATACGGAGGGCCTAATGAACTGGCTACACTCCTGGTAGCAAAAAGTTTTTCGAAGCGATTTGAATATGGGCACAAATTAGGACACACAGAAAGTGAGCTGGGGGCAGGAACCACACATGATGACTTTCAAGCTGCTTTCTACAATACCCTCCTGTTGCTTGGCGAGAGCAATAAAGCTGACAATGAATTCCCACAAACTCTTCAGGTTCTCTCCAATGAATCGAGGGCACGTCTCAACATGCTGGCAGAACGTAGCCAGCCGATGCATGCCATCAGTCACTGTCCTGTGGGCACGCCGATCATCGCCCTCCAGCGGAAAGCTATTCTGTGGCTGATACAACTGAACAATGGATCCTAGCGGCCGAATGAGGAGCTCCAAGCACTGCCTCAAGTTCTGTTCAGCCTGAAAATGACACCTGATGTTGGAATAGCGCAAGGGAGGACACAGCACGAGGCAGGCCTGGCGAAGAGCTCACCTCTGTACTACCATGAGAGGCAGCGTGAGACAGAACAACAGCAGTGCCTTCTACAATGCTACAAACATCCTCTTCTTCGAGTGGAAAAGACGAGTCACGAACAACTTTTTCTTGCTGGCTAGACTTCATCGTGCGTTCGGCCGTTACAACGCGCTGGAACGTGTCCAGCATTTCAGCGCTGCACTGCCCTCTAATCGTGGGTGTGCAGTCCCTGCAGAGAGCTGCAAACGCCAGCGATGCACCCCCTGCGGACATATTGTGTCCCAGACTACGGATTGTGTGCTTGAACAAGTCCGGAACAAACTCTAGAAGCGGAGGATCCTCCAGCGCTGAGCTTGCGAGCCAGCAGCTAAACTTGTGTATCAACGTACATGCAGTGAATTGAATCATCTCGTTGTCAGCACAGGAAGGAATGCTGCGCAAAATCTGCACAGAGAAAAGAAGCCACGCTTAGAAACAAGTTTAGGGACAGGGGCATGAGTTGTGTGGAGCAAGCAAATCTAAACTAGCTTATTACAAATCTGGTGTTCAGAAAAACTCAGACTATTCTAGGCCTTCTAACACCACAAGCATCACCCCCTTACAATGATGCAGATGCTACACCTACTTACCAGGTATCAGCACAAGCCAACAGCAACGAACTAAAAAGAAAACCTGCAAAAGACTGATGACAATAAATCCTTTCTTCAAGCTTCAAAGCTTGATCAGACAGATTTCCAGACTAGTAGCTAGCTATGGCAACCAAAAAGCACCCTACACACTGGGGCTAGATTCAGCTACCAAGGCATGCTCAACTGGTTACCCATGGTCTTTTGAACACAAGGTGACACTAACGAATGCCTTCATTCGCGTGCTCTGTTGCGTTCCTGAACAGATATGATTGAATCTAACTGTTTGATACTTCTCTCTCTCTCAGATACTTCGGAAAACCAGGAACATAACACGAGTTTATACAACTCGAGCAACTTCTTGTCACACAACACCAGCGTGAAATGTGCTTGTAGGGGGGAAGCTACTACCGCTAGCTACTTTGCACTAGATCGCACCTGTAACAGCCGGGCATTGCCGTGATTGGGGGGGTTCTCTGCGAGGGCGTTCATGCAGAAGTAAGCAGCTTCGGCATCCCGCCAGTTCTGCGAACCGTTCGAGCCCCGCTGAAGCGCCTCTGTGAGCTGTTCGGCCAGGACTTCCAGCATCGCATCGGGGCCCAGGACTGCCACAATATCACGCAGAACATCCTCGATCTCGTAGCGGATGTGCTTGAAATGCCGACGTGTCTCGCTGCTGTGCTGCGCAAAGTTGTCGGGGAACCTGCAGTGCAAACCATGTGCAACGACCGATCTCCTAACTACACCACCAGAGGTCTCCCCAGCAAATCCAAGCCTGCCTTGCCAGAACAATGAACAGAGGAGGCGCTGCCCTGCCCAGCCTCTCGCACAAGACGCACTTGCTCTGGACTCTGCACTTGGAACATACAGTGACGACAGGTGGAGCACCGTGCCGTGCAAAAGCCAAGCGAGCATTTTCCAGGGCCATCCAAACTACACCGTACAAGCTCAGTGCCAGAAGCGCCCTCGCACCTGACTCTCTTGCAGAGAACCGACACAAACTGGAAGTAGACATTCTTGATTCGCTGGAGACACTCTGGGATGGGCGGTGCTTCTGCAACTCTTGCTGCAATCTTGCTGATTGTCCCCAATGCCATAGAAAACGTCTCCCAGTCCGGGTGGGAACATATCTCCAGCACCCCCTCCAGCGGTGAAATGGTCTGCACCAAAAACCCACTGGGCTACAACCCCTGAGACCAGTTCACAAATGTCTGGATTACTTAACTGTACATACGAGCAAGCAGTGCGGAAAATTCCAGAACACGCAGTATTGGTTCATATTACAGCAATATCCAACTAATTGTGTATATTTGACACCCACTTTGTACGAAGTAGTGTCACAATCACAACAAGGCACAACTCCTGATGCATTATGTTTGTAGTAATTCCATGTAGCTGATATCTGCTGTACAATACATTGGAAGCTAGCCACCATCAACACTGTGATTGGAAATTTTTGTTGCAGCCCGCGATGAGCTTCTCAATTTGATATTCAGGATTAGGAATATGCCAGCTCACTACTAAGGGAGTCTCCAAAGGACAGAGGACGGACTGGTAGTTCTCTGCTATCTGGGGTTATACTGTAGTAACTGACCACTTCTATTTTATCACTTATCACCATCTTTGCTACACAGACCATGACAGCTTGAAAATTCTCAGTTTTTGAAACCCACATCGCATGCACCAGGACACAATTGACCGCACCTCTGCTGAGCCTTGAGCTATGAGGAGCTGATATGCATCAGTGATGTCCAAGAAGAGCCGCACAATGCAGCGTACAGTGTCATCATCGTCGTGTGGCATCTCTCGCGCTTGCTCACTGAGCCCTTCATCTGGGTTGCGGTCACTTGCCTCGTTCAAAGCACGCTGCAGTCCCACATGGAAACGAGGACGGAGCGACATTATGCATGCAACTAAGTCCTGCATTCCGGGACGTCCCCACATTCAGTGCTTGCAGTCACGTGGTGAAACCCATTCATGCATTGATTCTCAACCAATTAAAAAAGCGAGGCCCGTGTGAGCCACAAAACTCAGATTGGTTCAATCGGTAGCTTTGAATTAAATTGATGCAATGGAAAACCAAGAGAGTATGACATACAATGAAAAAAGATCTAGGGAGAAGAGCACTGAATTGGTGCCATTAGAAAAGCAACCACTGTGACACTCGAATATTACCTACTTAAAACTATCACAGTTGCGAGGGTATTACTTCCTGGAGGAATAGGGTTGTACCTGAATCAAGGGCATCATCTCACCGCGAATGCGTGGTATCTGATCATTTACAACCACGGTACACCAAATTAGTTCATCAAGAGTGTCGACCACAGAGTCCAGCATTTCTGGATCAGAGATAAGTTCAAACGCTTTCTTTATAAGTGGATGCTGTCGGAGTGCCTCACACTCTATCCCAGTAGCACTGGTTAAGTTGAGCCACTGGGCAAGGGCACAAAGAACGGCGTCAAGAACATGATCTCCGGAGTGAGACCATGCGCCATGAAGAGCGTTTAGAGCATGCTGGAATAAACCTTTCATCTCCTGCTCTGCTTGTCTCCTGCGCTCGGGTCTGACAGCAACCCGGATGCTGCGCACTTCCTACATCCCGTCGACGGCTCTAGATGAGTAAGAAATTGAATTACGACAACGGGTTCAGGTGCCAGAAATTGATGGGTGTTTTTAGAATGAAGCATGCCTGTGGAAGCGTGACAAGGAGCTCCAATAGACATGCAATCGCGCCAGAAGGATTGGTCTCGGCATTGAGTTTAGTGTATACCCAGCCAATGACTCCAGCTTCTCCAAACGATGAAGATGGGATGTGCACTGCAAGTGATGAGATTGCGATGCATAGCTGTGTTCGTACTGCCTTCTTATCTTCGCCGTGGCGGACTAGGAGAGTCACCAGAGTGTTTTGCAGTGCCGACGCTTGCTCGGGTGAGAGCTCTTCAAAATCGCGCTGTGTCTGTATCCAAACAATATGTGTTGATAAATATTAACATATTTCTGTTTAAAGGAAAAGCATGTGCAATAAATGTGCGGCATTGAGCGGTGCTAATGTATCCAGATCAAATATCGGTGATAAACAGGTGAAAGAACGATGTTTTCAGGCACACTGAGAAGAAACTATGCAAAAGAAACCAATTGAATATGATGGCCATTCACCTTTGTCCTTAGTGTCTGGGAAGCCATAAAGCGCTCATTCTCGCTGCTGCTTGGATCATCGAGTATACTCGCAGATGCTTCCCAAGCAACGGGTTGCTTCTGCCACGATTCCAACCACTCTTGTGCATTTTGTCGTTCCTCTTTGTTAAGCTGGCTAGGCTCATATATTTTGCTCACGGCTAACCGGAAGCGTTCGCGGTCAGCCATTTCGAATACTTATAACCACATAAGCCAAAACATGACAGGGAAATCGCAATCAGTGAATTGCTCGGTTATCAGAGGAAACTTTGGTTTGTTGCTGTTTGGATGGGTTTCACGTCGTTGTGCAGTTGACATCTTGTCTTCGAAGGCTCTAGAATATACGGTGTAGAACAATTAGGGCTTGCCTTGTCTCATTACGTGAACTACTTTAAAATGTTGTTCGTAATGACCGAATAGATTCATTTTTTGTCGGATGAAACGTACCATCCTCCATTCGCTTGACTGTAGCGAGACATGATAGGGTTGTAAGCAACGTCTACAGAAGTCATAATTGTTAATCTGCACTGTTTTGCACGCGCTGAAACAAGTAAGTTGCTGCTGTTTGTGACCAATCATCACGTATGCAGGATGGAGTTTTTGATTTTTCTAGCTGATAGGGTGCATTATATTCGTTGCTTGCAGCTGTTGACGTGACTCTGGGCTGATGACCAAATGTGTTACGATAGAATCCATTCGTTTGCTCAGTGAACAGACTAGTACTCACACCTAGCGCAACGCTGACAGGGAATGGTTTATACAGTTGACTTCTTCGATGTGGTAGAACATGTTGCGGAGATTAGATTGGCTCTGTGCAATGTTCGATGTAAATGCAAAGTTATCGGATATGGCAGAAACACGAAAAGGAACTGGGCAACATGACTTGCCTTACCAGGCGTTGCACTCACTGTAGCAAAAAAATTCTCAAGCTTGCATTGATCTCTACGCTTTTTGTAAAAGAAACTAGTTCTGTCTCTTCACTAATGCATGTAAGCCTCCTGGTTACGGATACAGACAGGAGTGATGTCAAGGGTAAAATCGGGTGATGTCCGTGAAATCAATATAAACCTTGTTGTCAGGTCATAATGTGACAACCAGGAGCTAATACTTCATCCGCGACGATTGAAAATCAGCAATAGATTAAACAGATAGCAATGTTCCAACGATTTAGAACATGAACACTTCCAACACGCTCTTCTTGTGGCGTTACCTCGACGATAATGACACGAAATACTCAATTACATACAGTGCTACTGCATCTGAAAGAACGTGGCGCTATGAGATTTTCAAAGTGACTCTGGGTCGGGTTGTGCAGCCCGTGGTCTCAGCAGTGCACTTGGGCCTTGGCTCCGTACTTTGGGAAGCTATATCACAGGCTCGCGGCATTTGGGACAAGCACGGAAGGATAGATGCGTGGTACAATCCACAGGTGTCAAGTAAATAATCTGGCTCGTTCTGCGACCCGTTCGTGTCCTTTTGCCCAATTTTCGGGAGATGCAGCACAATGTAGTCAAATTCCATCACCATCGGGATAGCATCAATCAGGGCTTTGACTTCATTTCGTGCTTGATGGGGACATGTAGGCTTTGTGCTCTGACAGTGTAGTTCCTCGACAATCTTTCCAAAATTGCAGCCTCATGTCCAACGGGCCTTTCTAAGATAGTACACTTCATGAACTAGTACTTTCTTGAGGTGAACAGGTGGTCTTTTGTAAGGTTTATTGGATATATTTGTTCTGTTGGCGCAGTTCCTGAAGCAGGCACTTTGCCCTCCTTGATGCTATGTGAATGCCACATATATTTCAGTTGCTTTAGTGAGAAAGTTTCCGCACTACATTTGTACTTCCAATTTCACATTCCGCCAGGATGCCCTCGGCTAGCCAAATAGCTTAAGTCTCCAGTGCAAAGGTGGAGGAAGTTTAATTGCAATGTCCAAATCAATCTTCTCAATGAAGTCATATCCTCACCCTTGCTGATGACATATGTAAGAATAAGAAGGTTTCTTAAAAGAAGAGATTCCATGATACCCTAGGAAGGCGAGAAAATCATTAATGTAAAATTATCATTTGAATAGCTATCCAAGCACAAACCGGAGTCACCATCCTATGAGCTACTTAATTTAATGTTGTGCTGGAGTATTACTTTGGGGCTCCTCAGGTTAGTTGAGTGATCAGGGTCTCTCCCATTTTCTGAGGAGTTTTGTCCATAATCCAGGTCTACTGTTTTTTATAGAGTAATATCCGACTGCGACGTCGCAGGTGTTCACTTTAACTCAACATTGTGCCAAGTACAGGAAGTTCTGACCCTCTATTTCGCGCAAAATATATGCATTGATGCAGTATGTATTCGATTCAAGCAGTACTTGTCACAATGCCTCACTGTACTCGACGAAATTTACAAGAAAAGTTGACGTCTGCGACATCTGCGTCGGATATTACTCTGCAAAAAACAGTACTTGAGCTTGTGAAGTGTTTTGAACCGGGTTTTGTGCATGAAAGTCGAAGCACTGAAGTCAAGGTGAATGGAAGGCTTACATAGTGCTGAGAGCGGGCTCGGGCCTCAGCTATGACTTCTAATACCCAATCCCAAAGACTTAGAATGACTACTGCACAAGGTATATCAATGACTTGTACTAAAGCAACTAGGGCAATGATATAATCCCACACCTTGGGATCAGAACCTTCTGGAACATTGTTCATATCAGCTGAGCTTGTGTACATTTGTAAAACCAACACTGCTAAGAGCAGATTTCTGGAGTAACAGAAGTGGCCCAACAGATTTCATTACTGATTTCTCTGTGTTAACCAATGAAGAAAAGCTTTTCTATCAGCAGCTCAAGTGTCAATTTGAGACATGTTCACACACAAGAACCATGCACTTTGTACACGAGGATTTCAGGAACCATTTCTTCGTTAGAAGCTGTTCATCAGAAACCAATCAATCCCTCGATAGATCATCTCACGATGTCATCAATTGTGTGAACTTGGAACTGACTGTCAGGACCAGCAATTACGATATTCTTTACTGGTACAGTTTCTCAAAAGTTTGCTTCACAGGCTTTACAACGATGGCATCTCCCATGTTTATGTGATTCTAGGAAGCCTGGAAAACTGTAGAGGAGTTGCTGATGCCAGATGCCTATGCTGTGAAAATTTCTCAGTTCTCGTGTGACACGGTTACTAAAATAGAAGTTTGTACAAATGGTATCAGTGACATGTTATCAATTGCAAGCTGTCAAAGTATTTTTCCAACTAAGCCTTCGTATCTGTTGTAAACATCAGGGCACTAATCAGGGAAACAGTCATCCCAAAGATAATGAATTTTTATGATATATAATTAATTCGGTGGTCACTGTTTGCTACTTGAAACTTATTTGTAACTGGTCAAGTGGTGTTTTACTGGATTTTGATAGTTCCTGTCTGATTGAATGTGCTAATTTCTGTACAAAAATGCAGAAGGTTGCTTTGTTTCCATTGTTATTACATTAAAGGCCGATGAGGGCTGTACTGGAAAGGTTTCATCGGCTTCGTACTCAAGTTATATCTTTGGTACTCAAAATCAAGTGCTATTGCATTGTAAATCTTGCTTGCTGAGCAAACACCATCATGAGAGGCGATGATTTGTGCCTTGTTGGAATACAAAAAATGTACCTGTCTCCTCACGGCATGGAACTGCACATTGATTTCTGCTGGATTAAAAATATAGTACTACTTTGTCATGCAAACTTGGCAGGATTTGTAATAAGCCAGTGTGGTTGGTCCCTGTGCTGTGTTCGGATGTGGCTCAGCTGACTAAGGTTAGCACGCTCCTGGGAACATTGTTCATTCAAAGCAGTTGACAATGACTTGCCCATCGACAAAATTATTCTTGTTCTACAGAAGAGGTTACTTTCCATGCTGAAAGTGAATTTTTCTGTAAAGCTTGCAAGTACCGTGGCTATCAGCATAGTACCTACACAGCTCCATATACACCGTATGAGTCGGTCTGTATGAGTAGCAGGTCTTATAATTTTGATGTATATATCTGATTTTCTTTGAATTGACCTCAATCTTCACGTTTGCGGCTGACTCCGTGTACTTAAGCTCTCGGACGGGGTTCAGCGAGCCCACACTATCCAATCACATTGCCAGTAACAATCGGTTCTTTCTTAGAAAGAATAAGATAGAAGTTGAGCATAGACAAGAAATTAATACTTTTTTACCGAGGCTAGTGACTAAATTCATTTCACCCTGTTTTGATCCACGGGCAGGACCTTGCAAGGACTACCAACATTCAACCTTCGCTGGAATTGGGAATTGACATGATTAGTGATTTGTCGTCCATATTCACGGATGTACTTGTCCTGTGCCACATATAGTTCAAAGTGCTTCGTCATACATCATCATGAATGAGTGGGCTCATGGGTACAACCCGCTTTATATTCCCGGGATTTAGTGCGTGCTTGATTACACGTCATCACACGGGGTGAAATTGGAATGACCTTCAGCCCCTTATAAGCTGTAAGAACCAAGGCTTTTATTAATTTCTACTTTTTTAATCCGAGCAGTCTGCTGACAAGCCACTTTCCTCCTATCCAACCACGGCGTTCAATGAAAGTGCCGTTCACTCACAAGCGTCGGTTCGCTTAAAGTAAGACTCCATAGTTCAACCTGGGAGAGTTAGAAGATTAATATTTTCTTGGGGAAGGTATCAACGTATTTTCGGTGGTAACAGTGCTCTCGAGGTGCGGACTTCATATTTTTGGTTACTTGCTTTCTTTCACAAGGCACATGGAAAAGAGAGCGAAGACTCAATTCTGGACTTCTTTGATTGTTATATGCCCTCGATCCGCATTACAATCCACGTAGAACACTGATTTCCACTCACTTCAACATCTAGCGACGCGTGTTTAAAATTTGAATTGACGATACTAAGACAGAGGTTGAAAACTGGAATGCTTTAGGCCTGCATCACTGTAATATGTCTCGGTAATATGTCCGGTTTCGTTTGTTGGTATCAGGACTAGCTTTTCCACAGCTTAGATCCTCGAGCAGCGGGAATACGCAGTACAAAGACGAGCCCTACCCCTTAGTTCATGAGCATACATTCTAACACGAGAAATCTCGTGACACCTTGACATAGAACCCGACGTCTTGAATTTCTGTTAGCATCACCGTTATATTCTGTTTGCACTGTGCAGGTTACCTACTTGCACAGCAACAATGCATGACAAGACTCCACCGTGGCGAAGCTTCTTGCTGGTCCTTGTATCGTGCTTTGGATGCTTTGGCTTCCGTCTTGCAAAGGTGGCGGTGAAGGCTAGAGACCTGGGTTCTACTGGAATAACCCTCGAGGCACCTGCAAGGACGCTTCAGCAAGCTCGAGTGCAAGTTGTACCTGATTGTGGTCGAGCTTTCCAACCATGTTGTCCTGGGAGTGAGCCATGCACAGACGATACTTTAACTTGTATATCTAGGGAGCCTGCTCCTCGCTGTGAACCATGTGGGGCTCCATTTGCTCAGCCATGTCCAAGCTCACCATTCTGTGAATTCGATGAATTGATTCCAACCACAAGTATGTCCATGGTTCAACGTTATTGATATTCACTTCTCAGGTGACATTTGCTAAGCATGGCGTTATTTGACCTATGGAAGCAAACAGGATAAGAACTATGGATTAATCTTGTGTAAGATTTACCTTGATGAGTTGCAGGACGTTCAAATTCTTCCATACAATGCAGACCCTGTGGGCAGGAATGGCAACCCTGCTGTGCAATGATCAACAATCTTTGTGGTGGCGGGTTCATGTGCTACTCAGAGCAAGATCGATGTGTCGTACCTGAGTATGCTGATGTGAAGGAAGAGTTCTTCCCCGAGCGTAAGTTACCCTTTTGCTACCCTTTCACTTCACTATAAAAAAATGTATACATGCAGACACTACAGCTGAGTTATTTTTTGTTTAGATAGTAATCTTGTTCTACAAATCCTTGTGATATACACTAGCAACAGGAGCATGTCTGCCCTTTAATTGCGAATCTCTTCTACTTGCTGATATCCTTTGATTAAGATCCACTTTCATCCTGGATTGTAAAAAAGCAAAGTGTATTCTCGCAAGATTGCTACATTTCCCATGACCTTAGCCCTGCCGTGATCCAACTCGAACACCTCTTGCAGTTATTGCACCTGCAACTGCTAATACACCCATATGTGGTGGAGCAAGTGATCCACCTTGCATGGAGAAGTCACCAGATGGCCCTGTCTGGCAGTGTGATCCAGGACTGGCTACACATATCCCAGGTATGAGAAACCTAACTAGTCCAAACTGAATTTGGAGTGCCTTCATCCTGGGATATGCCCATTTGCTGCAACTTATTGGAACTTCTGTTCTGAATTCCACAAAGCTTTGCGATGACATTTCTCAAATCTGTGATGCTTGAACTACTCAAACAACTGCTCCTGGCTGTGTAACTATAAGATGACAGAGATTTATTTCCGTATTTTCCAGGTAAGTAATATGACTTCAAGCCCTTGTGAAATATAAGAGATGAATAATTGCCTTCAATTCACACACAGATCTATTCCAACAGAAATGTTTCCCTTGAAATCTGCCATTTTGTTTCGAAAGTCTTACCCTTCAGATCTGTTTCTTTTTGCAGTCTTCTTGTGCATGGAATTTGACATGATGGCTCTTACATCAACCACGAACTGTGGTGACCAACAACAAGAACCCTGTGTTAGTGGCTGCTCTGAGGACCTGACCTTTATCGTTGATATGGAAACATCTGGTATGCACTCCACAAATGTGTGCCACCTCTTAAATGTTTAAATGGTGTGATCAGTGGGGACGGAGAAGATCTGCTGCAGAGCCTATGTGCATGAAGACATTCTCTCTAAGAAGTGACACAGATTCAACACCTGATACGAGTACATCTGCTCGTGCTGGGCTCAGTGAAAAAAAAACTCCAGGTTCGGGTACATGAGAATTGCAGTTTTGGGCACCTTGCTACATTGCTTCAAGATTTACATACTCAGGAAACCACGCGAATAAAAATTCTTGGTGATAGTTGGTTTTAAAGCTCAATTGGTACCATGCTGACAGGGAAAGCAAATACACCACCATTACACCTGTCCAAGAATATCGTATGATCTCATGTTGTGAAGCTGTCTGGAGTTGATTACCTTGTTTTGTGTTGGGAAAGCAGAACAGTGGCATGATACAGGTTGAATCCGCCTTCACTTGTTAAGAAGTTGACTCCATACCTAATTAATGCAGATGAATCAACGAAGCAATGTGGAAAACCTGGGGAACCAGTCTGTGGTGATGGCATGTGTGTGTGTGGTGCAAAAGCTGATAGTGATGGGTCATGCATGGACGACCCCGATGGATGTCTCATCATTGGTAAGGTCATAAACGCTTTGCAGTTTATTGTCACAGTAAGAGCTTTGGACAATAAACCAATATTCTTCGTGTTTGATCAAATTGTGTCGTTATACATGTTTTTTCGAACGCACCCTGTGACAAGTACAGTATGAGTTGCATACTTGCGTGCGTTCATACTGTGACTGTCGGTTCATGCCCCAGGCTATCCCTATTTGTTATGCAAAAAGTTATATCAGCAGTTTTTATGTTCTTGATCTTGTCAAGGATGTTTCTACAATGCACAGTCTGCACTTGAATTACCATTGGTGCTTTACTAACGTAACTCTTCTGTTCAACTTTACACCAAGTTCTTCAATCAATGTATCGATCTCTTCAACAACTTTCAATGAACCAGTTGGCGGGTAGCAAATGTGTTGAGGGTGAGCCGTGTAGACCATTGCTGGATGCAGCTGTGTGGTGTTCATAACAGATCATATGGTATAGTCACCAAGAGTTTGGAGTGTACAGGTCGTTCCTCTCAAAATTCAGTGCTTTCTCAATCTGGGTCTAAAGCAGCTTTAAACACAAGCCCATGTGGGAAACCTGGTGCTCAAGCTTGCTTGCCAAGTACAGGCTTAAAAGATTGTGAGTGTGGTACCTTCAGGAATGAAACAACTGGTCGCTGTGATAAGCTCTTGACAACCAGAAAATGTTTGATTGACAATTGTGGCCATTCTGGTGAACAGCCTTGTTCAAATGAAGCTGCAAACCGGTGTGTAGAGGGCTTGGAGGTTTTGGCTGCAGAGGGAGTGTGTGCATGCATAAATGGAGACTGTTACGAAGGAGGTGCTACAAAGCCTTGTCATGAATAATCAGTCCATTCTATTTGACAAGTGATGTTTAAATTCTGATGTGTACAGATGTACCCATCAATAAACAAGATCCCATACTGCGTGGATTCGTGCAGGTGACACACTAGACCAATCTGTGCAATGTGGGCGGTCAGGCCAACCTCCTTGTGAAGCTGACCCACCATGCCAGGGCCGACGGGCAGTGGATGAGCAGGGAATTTGTGTTCGTTGTGGAAGAAATAGCGATGCTTCACCCCCATGTGACAATCCACCATACTGCTTGGGCCGTAATGTGGCAAAGATTGCAGATGGAACAGTGGATCTAGACTCATGTGTGCAATGTGGAGATGAGGGCCAGCCTCCTTGTCTTGATGAAGATACAGGTCGAACAAAGGCTGGTTTTCCACAATGCCAGGAAAATCTAACACTAACCGTTGTGAGTGATGAAACGCAATTCCTTGCTCTATCTCCACAGCAGACCTCGCTCTGCACAAGGAGAGAGTTTTCTGAAACGCTGCAGTGTGGATTTCAAGGACAAATTGTCTGTGATGGAGGAGTTTGTAGAGGACGTAATGTACCTGATGCAACTGGCGAGTTGTGTGTGGAATGTGGTGGACCCACACAAACTCCATGTGTAACCGGAAGGGCATGCGATTTTGGACTCACTGTTGAAAATTTAGACTCCCCATCTGCTGTCTGCCTTTGTCCTGAGCAAGGATGCTGTGGAGGGGATGTGATGGATCAATCGTATGTACCAGGCAGCGAGGAAGAAGAACAAGAACAAAATTGTGGTGGTTTGGGGCAGTTTAAATGTGAAGAAGAGCCTTATTGTGGAACTCGTTTGATTGCAGAAGAAAGCGGTATTTGTGAAACCTGTGGTGAAAAAGATGGGAGTGTTCCATGTGACGAGAACGACTCTCCGAGATGTGGCTTCAAGTTTGTACAAGTCGGGGACTTTTGCAAACCATGTGGTGGTTTGAACATGCCAGTGTGTTGCGACAGCTTGGTGTGTGATGAGCAGACTGGTCTGACTGCATGTAATGCTGGACTGTTTCGGTCTGGCTACAAATTGATTGACGGTGCTGAAGTTGTCAATCTGACAAGTGGAGCTTACTGCTCTGATGTAAACACATCAGCAGCTTGTGGAGGAGTAGATCAACCAATTTGTTTTAATGGAACAGACAACTCTGCCCCATTGTGTGGAGATTTTTCAACTCCTTCTAAAGATGGCACGGTGTGTGAAGCTTGTGGAAGGGATGGTGAACCCCCATGTCGTGAGAGTTCCGAGCAGTGTACCGGGACCGCAGTTGAACTTCATGGAGGAGATATTTGTTACACACCAGAGCCAGAAATGGAGTCTGAATCCAAGTCAGAATCCAGGTCAGAATCAAAGTCAAAACGATCTGGCTTACGTGAGGTTTCAGCCTCTTCTGGAGGGGGAGACTGTGGTTTACCTGGAATGAGGTGGTGTACAGACCCGCTATGCTTTGCTGCAAGCCGAGCCATAGCACATGCTGATGGCGTATGCATTTCATGTGGCGGGCCCCTGCAGAATGCATGTGATGCGGGTCCACCTTGTAATGAGGGACTGAGACATGATACTAGAACAGATTCGTGCATCAATTGTGGTGGGAAGAATGAGCATGTATGCATCAGGGAATCACAGGGCCTGCCATGTAATGATAAGCTTATAAATGATGGAGGAGTTTGCAAAGAAGATAAGACAGGTGTACAAAAGCAAAGAGACGACACTGTTGATCTCACAGGAGTGAAGGCAGATGCAGTCCCTGAATGTGGTCAAAGAGGCACTGCACCATGCAGTAGACAGCCAGTTTGTGGGGATGGATTGTTTCTCATCACTGTTGGAAAGGACCTCCGATGCTCCCCTCAACCACCAGGTAAGTTTTTAATTTTGACTTTCCCAAAACAAGGGTAGACACACATGAATAACTATGGGGGGAGATAAATTTGTTTATGTACGTACATACACTTACATATATATGAAATAAGCTGACTAAATTTTCACCAATGAATTACTCCACATAAAGTTGTGAAGGTCTGAGTACATTTTCTTTTTGAGCACAACTATAAGAGCACCATCTGATGTTAGTCCATGTTCATGAATATGAACACATCTGAACAACGTGCAAATTCTCTACTGTGAATAAATAAGAAGTCATGATGAATTGTTGAGAAATTTGTCAGAAACTCGTGAACCTGATGCTTCATGCCCAGTACATTTCCGGTCATGTGGTCAACGTGATTGTCAAGGGATCAATTCTCATGTGACTTTCAAGACCTCACATCGACACCAATGCCATGTAAAACATGCTTCAAATTAACTCAACAAGATGAGAAACCTGAACAAGCACATTTTGTATCCTTGTTTTCACACAACTAATATTGTTCTGACTTATCACGACTCAAAGAAAGTTGGCAGCTACTTTCTGTCAACTCTTGTACCACTTGTAGACGTGGCGTACCCAACTGGTAGGAGCTGCGGAGGAGAGCTACAACCAGTTTGCAACAAATACCCACACTGCAAGGGCGATGGACAGCTAATAGCAACATACCCTGAAGGACTTTGTGTTCCTGAACCGTCGGTATCTGCAACCTGTGGCACACTCGGAAATGCTCCTTGCAGCGAGCGTCCTAGATGCCAAGAAGGCCTGGAGCTAAGGTGTTGATTCATTCGATCTGACTGGGTCTTGAATCGGAAGTTTGTGGAAATCTGTTTTGTTTTGATCACTGCCTTCGAGTCAAGCGTATAGCTTCGGCGTTCAAGCATCGCCTAACGTGCAACATCTTAATGTTGTAAAGAGAGCAAATAGGTGTGTAGAAAGAGACGGTACGTCCATAGGAGAGAAATGCTTGTACAGGTTGAGAGAGAACATCTGTGCTCAATCGTCTTCTCTGCCTGATGGAATCCGGGGATTCCCTATCTCTTTCAACGGAGAAGCACACTGCGAAAGATTATTAATGCCCGCATTTCCTCACATGATTTGCATCGATTCTGCGAGGGAACGGCGCGACTCTTGCGGGGTGTTGGGTAAGGTCGGTTGCCTCGATGTTGACTGCGTCCCGCCCCTGGTTGTGCACCCGAACACGAAAGTCTGTGTTGTACCAAGAGATGACCCATGTGGCGGAGCGGGGCAAGCCCAGTGCTTCTGGGACGGATCCCCGCCTTGTGACGACAAAATGGAGCCCATGAATGGAATATGTTCACCTGTGAAGTAGTCACCTGCCTCGTTGCTTGTTGCATATTGATTTTTCAGGGCATCGCTACGATTACTGTTACCTTCAATATCGTGTAACCATCTAGCGTAGTGTTATAAAAGAGAGAAGAAACCTTGAAAGTGACTTTGCTCCGGAGTATTGTTGTTTTCATTGTTTGGTGCTAGCGAGCGATGAAGTGTGATGCGTCGGTTTCGTGTTGCCTCCAACTACGTGGGGACCACGGCCCGAAGATATGGTCCTCAGGGGTTATTCTTGGACCATATCTGATATGTTACGTGACCCACGACTTCTTGAGCAAGCCTGTGGAAGATGAGAGACCAGACAGTACAGCTTGGATTTTGTCATTGAAGTGCCGCAATCACTCAACCTGCGTCAATATTTCTCATATGGATGTCATTCAGTTGTTGAGCTTGAAACCAATGGTGGCAATACAGCAAAAATTGAGAGAGGTAAATCGTTCTGATAGTTTTGAATGCGATGATACAATTGCATCATTGAGCACCGCCATATTTGCAATGCTTCTGCTTGTTTAACATCGCCAGAAGATAATTTACAGTTGATGATGTTTTTCTCCTGCAACACTTGATTGCAGCACAAACCTTTCACAACATGGCTACGTACCATCGCAGGCTGTTTTGAATTCGACCAACACGTACATCTCGTGCCTGAAATCATCCTTGCAGTGCAAACATATAGAATTAAAATGAAACAGAACTTCTGATGAACGGTTCTGTGAGCCACCTAGCATTAGATTCGAGTGGTAATGTTTCAGTATTTCACGTCAACTGTGAAAAAAGTCCACAAGCGTCCCATTTCCAACAGAAATGCAACGAAAAATAACGACGGAAGTATACTTTTCGCTGTTGCGAACACCTCAACGTGATCTACTGCTTCAAATTCTTCTTCGCCGTTGGAGGAGTGCAGTAAACCTGTGTGCACTGTGCTTCAAAGATGACCATGTGCAGGTCAAGGAGGCTCTGTATACTAGTGCTGACTCCTGTTGGGTTGAAGGTATCAGTGGGGTGGCCTCATCCATGGAGCCGACTCCAAGCCTCATTGCAATACAGCTGCCTCCTGGTGCCCTGAAGGGTACTAAAGCTTTTTCACAGCAGCTGTCCCCCCTTCATGAGCCTCTAAGAATAGGGAATACTGTCATGGTTTGTGGCAATCCATTTGCAGAGCTGAAGGCGGATGTCCTGCGGAACAGCGTCAGGATAGGGCATGTGAGCAACGTCATCCTTGCAGTTGAGGACAATACTCTCCAGCAAGATGATGCAACTGCCCCCAAGCGACCCCAGCAGTTGATTCTTCTCGACTTCAAGGGGCTTCCAGGTGGGTACGAGTGGAGGCTGTCCACAGCAGCCAGGACTTGGAGCTGATACAATGAGCTGCCTTTGTTCTGCAGGTATGGAAGGTAGCGCAGTCACAGACATAAAAGGACATCTTCGAGCAATCCTATTACCTTGTGTTCATAACCAAACTCTGGGGGCTATGCTGTGGTTTGCTGTGCCAATAGAAGTCATTTGCGAGGCACTCGAAGATCTCCCCACCTATAGCGATTTTCCAGATGAAATTACCTGCCCTCCAACACCCCACCTGTCCACACCCCCACCCCCACCCCCGCCTTCACCTACCTACTGCCTGCCTACTACGCCCAAAGCTGCAAGCAGGTCTACCAAGAATCTAGAGAGCTGCAGCATCCACAGCGGTATTTCTGAAGAGCCTAGTGAGACGCCGTGGCCTCGGAAAAAATCCAAGCAAACGAAAGTTACCAGAGACGTAGAGAGTTGGCTACAAGAGCATGAAGGTTTGTATCTAGCTCTCTATCTCCGCTTGTCATGTCCGGCCTGGGTAAATCTGGACTACGTCGACCTCTGGCGTGGCTTCAGGTTTGCAGCGAGCGCTGCACTCCAAGCTGCTGCATCAACACCGCAGCCTGTTGGAAGCTTCGCAGCGCGCAACTGTGCTGGTCAAGTGTGCGGCGGGCTGGGCGTCTGGTGTCATCATCGACGCAGACGTTGGGCTCTTCATCACCAATGCTCACGTGTTCCTGCCCCGTGGGAAGGAGCCACTGCCCAAAGAGTCTGTAAGTGACAAAGAGTGCGGCTGCAAGAGCGCCATTGCAGACACTCGGCACCCCGTCCTTCGTAAATGCCACGGAGGGAACCAGTGGCTCCGGAGACAACAGCACGAAGGAACTTGCGAGGTGGCGCTTTTTTTCCACCTCTGGCATCAAGCTTGAAGACAGCTTTCTGTCAGGCTTGTTTCTTGGTGACATGTTTCTAGGTGCAGGTCAGATGGATTGCCCCAGAGAGCTGCGAGGTTCACACATTCTCTGCATCTGTAGTGTATGTGTTCACTAATGCAACAGAGTTAGACGTAGCAGTGCTGAAAGCTGCGCCGGCACTTGGTGTGCCTCTCGCATTTGCACTTGTACTTCCTGGCTTGAATGTGTGGTAGTATGCAGTGCATGTTATACTTGTATGCGTCTTTTAGTGTTGGCTGTCCGTCATGCAACTCGCGCGGTACCTGGGGTAAGTGCACACACCATGCAGAGCCTACGTTAGCATCTCGAGGGGCGTGCAACGTGAAACTAGTTACTGAATCTGAAGCCTTTGAGCCAGGACAATCAGTGGTGGCGGTAGGGCACTCGCTCATTGGTCCTGGTGCAAGTTGTGCGTCTAGCATATCTCCAGGATGTATTTCGAACCGAGTTATGTACAATCAGCATGTACAGTCGCTGGTTGTGGATTGCTGGGTTCATTCTGGCTGTAGTGGTGGAGCCTTGGTTCATTTACCTTGTTCGGAGGTGTGCTTTCTGGTCTGCGAGTAGGCAATCGTGTACAGAGTTCTCTGTCTGCTGAATCTGGCATCCACCGGTTTTCATGCAACTACGAGTTGACATTCATGAGAAAGTTATCTGGACTCGACTCACTAGTATTACTAAGACAGGTGAAGAGTCGCTGTATGAAGGGGAGGTATTTCAGAATGGATGTTACAATTGTTGATTACACTGTACAATTTCATGTCACGAACTTGCTTCAATACAATACCTAACATGTTTGCAGAGTGATATGGAAGATATATCAAATGACAGTCAAAGTTATTCGGGGGGTCCTGTACCAATGCTTGGCTTGATATCATCCAACGCTGCTCTGAGTTCGGGTGCAGTTGTTCCTAGCCTGGGGTTTGCTGTTCCATCTACAAGATTGGTAGATATTGTCAAAGCCTGCTCTCGGGCTTCGCAAGGAAAGGAGTCGAGCACTCGGGTTCTAGAATCCGTACTACGCAGATTAGATCAGCAAATGTGTAAACTATAGGTGCTGCACCAGCCAAGGGCAACACAGATTAGATGGCAATGTTGATAGTCTGCGCTAATTAATCTCAAATAATCAGGTGTATCAGATGTAAGTGGTGTTTGCTTGAGAAACTACTGCCGTAACATCGATGTTGTGGCATCTTGAACTAGATTGACCTTGAGATAAGTGTTTTGGTTCTGGACATAATCTGGCTCCTCAGTTTTGGGTATGGTTGCCTGCTGTTACCTCATTCCATGGTTGGAATCCTGCATCAGTCACAACGCCAACTAGCTCCCATACTCTATCTTCTTCAGTAGCGTCTTGCCAGGAGCTTGCCTTTGTCTGCAGCAATGCTGCTGTGCTATTTGTCAGTCGGATGCGAACTTGAGAAAATGCACTTGCCGCCTCCGACCATCCCTGCAACACAAATAAATCATTGGATTCAGTTTAGAACTTCGTTTTGATGAGTATGTGCAAGAGAAAAAACGGTCAACTTCCCACTGAAGTCCTTGAACGAGTATGTGGGAAGTAACTATTAAAAAGTCCCAACATCTAGGTGTAACTAACAAGTACCTAAGTAATTGCAATTACCTTCAAATCTATCTCTATTAGCTGCACGAAAGGCTTTTTGGCGCGTATAAGCAAGGCTGGACTTATGAAACTGACTGTAGCATTGTATTGTAGTATCGCTAACATACTGAACATAATTCAGTCAATACAAGAAGAGTAGCAGATGATCCAGCAAAAAAAATCAAATATATTGAACGCAATATCATTGATTTTGTGCAATTATACTCTTGGAATTGTAACATTTAGTTGGATATAAATTGGCAGGTCAAAAAACACTAGGTTTAATCAAACACGAACCTGATTGTGCCCCACGCACATAACTGTTTGCTGATGATCTTGTGCTCTTTCACGAAGCTGCAATGTCAATGTTTTGTCAGGCTATGCACACTACATTTCGCATCGCAGGATGGGTAGGGTGGCGCATACCAGAGATAACAGGTGCCCCTTTGTCATTCCATCTAGAGCTGCAATTGTGTAAAGTGTACCAAGGAAGTGGACGTCTGGGGTGAATGTCTTAACATGATCAAAAAATGCCTACAGCACAGTGCTCTTCGCCTCTTTCTGGTGGGCACATGACAAGTCCGGGTAGTGTACATACTTCGTTCATGGCATCTATGGTCTGCTTTGTACGCCTTGAATTACTGCACAGCAGTAGTTCTGGGATCCAAGATACTTCGCTGAGATGCTTGGCAACTGCTCTTGCACTCTGCACCCCTGAATCACTTATACTCCTGTCGTGGTCGCGTATTCCAGTTCGAAATTGCTCGCTTTCTGCATGCCTACAATCACATGGGCCATTTTAAATACACATACTTGTGAATATTTCTCCATGTGTACCCGCATATCTGTCTGTACACTATGTTGGCAGACTCAGAGCACCTCGCTCGGCCTGCATTGTCATACCTCATCAGTACCAGGCGCTTCACCGCGCTCACATCTATGCGGCGTGAGCCACGATATGAAGGTTTATTGGAATTCAGTTTACATTTGGGCCTGGGCTGAGAACCTCCTGACAAGTTTGAGGGTATTGTGTGTTTCGTGCCACGGGCTAACATTCTTCTGAGGTCAAGCTGAGGACGAACTAGTTAAACTCAAAGGTATTGAGATGGACATCAACGGTTTTCATAAAATTGTTGGTAGCTTCACGCGTGAAAGTGAGTCCTGGTGCTGGGCACGATGCCGCTACACGCAAGAGTATTTAGGTCCCGCTGCAGCACTCTGAACTTGGAACCAAACCTATCGTAATTAAGCTTGTGTTTGTCGAATCTCCCCAGGCTGATGACTCGAACGTTTTGCCCTTCAGTGGCTGTATAGGTGAAGGTGAGGAGCGAATTCCATGTACACACGTGCATTGAAGACCTACAGGTGCATGGCGCATAAGCTCTTGTACCCTTGATGTACGAAGAGCTGAAATCCAAGTCACCCTTTTCGAGCATACGATTATTTGCGTACGCCTCTAGTTCAGTCCTAATTGTGCCTGGTTTTATATGGACGGCAGACTTGTTTGGCGAAGCGTTTGCTGGCCATGGAGGTTGGGGAGCGTGTAACTGTCCGTGGAAAACATGGTGTGAGTAAAGGAACAGTGCGTTACTTGGGAGAGATAAATGGTAAGGGAGGTGTTTGGGCCGGAATTGAGTGGGATGACTCGGACCGTGGGACCAACGATGGAAGTTGGCAAGGCATTCAGTACTTCACATGCCTCCGCACTCCTCCGTCAGCAAACTTTATAACCGCAAGTAAAGTGCGATGTGGCGTTGATTTGCTCGATGCGATTCAAGAACGGTACACCGCAAAGCAAGAAGACCTATCGGACATGCGCATTACAACGGCAGGCCATAGGCGAATGGAAGTCACTTTGAAAGGCATGGAAAAAATCTCGGCAGCTTTAAAAGGGTTGGCAAACTTAAAAAGTGTTACGCTGTACGAGGCAAATATCAGCCGACCGGTGTGGCATCCTCTGCAAAAAGTTTGTCAATATGCGCACGTAAGAAAAAAACCACAAGCCAGAATACATGCAGGGAGACATCAATAAGCTTCATCAAGTCCTTCCGAATTTGTGTGAGCTGCGCATCACTAACAATCTTCTTGGAGCCTGGGCGCAGATTCACAAAGTCGTCCACAACCTGCCGTCCCTTCGTATGATCGATGTTTCTGGAAACCTTTTGCAACAGAGCGAGCAACTCACTCACCTTCCACCTTGCCTACATTTACAAACACTGGTGTCCAGCGACTGCGAGATTTCTTGGCCAGATGTCGCCTGTATATGCCACATGTTTCCAAGTTTAAGGGAGCTATATCTTAGTAGGAACAGGATCACCAGCCTCACCCCAGATGTGACTGGGAAATTGTGTTTCAATAATATTGAAGTGCTGGACTTGATGGAGAACGAGCTCGAAAGCTGGGCAGATGTGCTTTCTTTATCTTCACTTGTGTCCTTATCCATGCTGAAGCTGTCGGCTAATAATATATCTCAGATCACCCCAGCAAAAGGTACTACACCAGATCGTTATTATCTTTTCTGCATCTTTTCTCGTTCTCCGACTCCCTACCCGCCTTGCAGCTGCACAGTCAACTCTTTGATACATAGCCTCTGACAGCAGTACTGATGAGTGAAAATGACTCCAGCCTGTCAGGCTGACAAAAGGTTGAACAAATAAGTCACGCAACAACTATGGTTTTTCCTTGCAAGTATGGAAACTAGTGTTTGGTGTACCCCACTATGCTCTAAATTATGTCCTTATTCTACTTCACTTTTTATTCCTTCCTCAAGTTCTCAGTATCCAAAGCTCACTTCAAAACCCCAAAGCTTGGACGTAAAAAAATATCTTAAACTGTTATCAAGCTGAAGCTCTAAAGTGCTGCTGAAGGCTAGTTTTCCTGATCTTGAACGCACATTTGTAGAGTGCAGGCTTGCCCAGAAGCATGACCAAAGCTAGCTAGCATTGAATAGATGATGTCCCCATGTAGCCACCCATGTAAACCTCTGCCATCGATATAAGGGTGACTATCAGCTCTGTGCCCTCTTACGTTTTCATGTTGCTTCGTTTCAACAAGAACCCTCTTATTTTTAGTCTCAGATACCAGTGGTGTAAGGTGCTTTACCTGTTGACTCTTCCAAGGCTTTTACACAAGGCATGGTTATTCAGTGAGTGACCGAGTTTCTGGATCACTCACCATGTCACCCAAGTGTAGAATCCTCACTACATACATCGAGAGACTGAGAATAGAGCTCTGCAATATCCACGTGAGAGGCTTGCAAGGGGCCAAGCCTGGGCAAGAGTCCATTTTCAGCCAGGCACCTGGTCAGTAGCTGGTGTGCCTCGAAATGGTGACTGATTTTTCTACACTCATTCTTTTGAGCGACTCTGTAGCATGATTCAATGGGTACATCTGAGCTATTATGAACTTTCCACTGGTTTGTATTACCAGTACACGTTTCACAGGTGATACATAGCTGTTACGTTAATTAGGTCACATGCTTTCATCAGTGAAGTGGCCTGAGGACCAGACGGTCATGGTTTTGCTCTGTAACTCACTGATTGAACAGAACATAAACCACAAATATCACTGTTAAAGCATCTCAACCGAAATGAGGGCTACAAGCCTGTGTGACAGTTGGAGGGACTGCCGAACAGAATCAGAAACTGCATGTTGAAAAATAAGGTAATGTTGAAACATCACTCTGAGTTTTGTTTTATTCTGCACATGTATGTGCCTATCCAGTCTCTGTACAAGTGCAGTGCTGTATGTATAGGATCGGCGCTATCAGGGCTCAAAGTGTTGCTGTTGGCTGACAACAGTATCGCAGATTGGGCCTCGATAGATTCGCTTGCACAATTTTCCACCATTACAGATCTCCGCCTGTCACGAAACCCCGTTTTGGCATTGTCTAGCCTCAGTGGTCGCAATGAGTGCATTGCCAGACTTGGACACATCAAGCGGCTGAATGGTGCACCAATCAGCTCACACGAGCGCCGGGACTGTGAGCTTCAGTACCTCTATCACGTACAACAGCGCATCGCAGACCTAGGCAGTGCCAGCGCTGCAGAAGCAGCGCTCCATCCGAGGCTTGAAGAGTTGCGAGGAATTTACGGAGATATGGCAGTGCGACCTTCAAGAAGCAACCTTGCAAAGGATGCTACGCTTGGAGAACAGTTACTTGACCTAGGCCTCGTCCATCTTGGTGAGTATCCGCCTACAGTTCCTCAAGCTCTTGCAGCTGACTCTTTTAGGGCACTGAATACCTGAGGAAAGCTTTTCTGAGGTGACATGGGTTCAACAATCTTGTCTGGTCTCTGCAGATAATGGTATGGCAACGGGGCAAGAACGCACAAGGCTGCCGCAAAGTACAACTATTGTCCAGCTGAAGCTTCTTTGTGCTGTGCTATTCGGTCTAGATGTCAACCTGCAGCAGCTGGTTCTTCACAGTGGACCACGTTATGGTGAAGCCATTGGAAATGATAACTCTCTAGATTTATCGTATTGGAATATTCAGAGTGGTGATGTGGTGGGTGTTTCTGAAGCTTCGGACCCAATGCAAGTTTGGAGGCAATACGCTGGGGCTGTTGATGATCACGTGCCTGAACACTGGCTGCTACCTCCAGAGTTACGGCCAGACCTGTATGAAGTGCTTCAAAGCTGCTGATGATAGAATGGCTGGCTAGCTGATTTCATAACTGTTCGACTGAAATCAAGCGACAGGATGTGCTCTTTGTACCTGATACTCAGCATGGTGACTGTGCACTCTTCATGGACTTGCTTGGTACAAAATGCACTATTAGAGAAAATAATACCACTTCTAATGACCATTATTTGCGAGGAGTGAGCTAGCCTGAGGATTGCACAACCAGTAGCAATTTGTCTTTTCATCTGCTGTGTGGTAAGCTTCATTAGAGTGACTAGTACGGGGTTGTGGTAAAACGTTTGATCTGTTTGTGATTCCTTTAAGTTATGTAATACATTATTTTATATTCTTGTTCTCTGAACAGGAGTCATCCCTCTTTCCCATATGTGTGCCCAACTGAATGTTCTGGCTACCTGACAATGGGGGAGTGTTGTAACAATAGTGAGCTGTACATTACTGTTTTTCATCTCAGGTCCAGAGTAGGATTGACTCCTGATGTATGAAAGGTGCGTTCCATATCATGCTCATCACCAGATACCATTACAGCTTCTTTTGAAATTGGCCACGATTCAACCTGACATCAAATGGCAAAACCAACAAGCTAAACTGGTGCTTTCTTCACAGCGGGGATTTGGAAATCCTTCTTGGCCATGAGTTCTTCATCAAGTGTATCAAGCTGCTGACCTAATTTATGAGCCCTGCTTGTGAGAGTGATTGGTCGTGTGGGGGAGAGAGCTGCATGCTTGTCACTCTGACAATCTAGGAGGCTGTACCTCAGTGTGCACTCCTGCAAGTTAGGAAACCTCGTTTTGGATTCCCACTCACATGAACAAGTGAGAGCTCACAGAGCATCTGTTGCACGGTTTCTGATTAGTTCACAACCAATTCAATCTTGAAGAAAGGGGGTAAAGGGAGTGGGCAGCTGTGGCATACATTCAGTGAAGGGGCTATGAACTTTGGAAAACGCTTCTCAAACTCACTGATGGTTTCATTTGATCGTTGATTAAACCCTTCATGACACTTGAGAAATTTCTTATGTTGGCGGGCTAATGCCTCGTCAATAGTGTGCTGGTGCCAGAAGTTGACAGTTTTATCCCACGAGCAGCTAGCATAACCTTTGGGTGTGTTAATGGGAATGATGTCAGTTACCACGTCATGATGACCAATATACCTGCACAATGACATGAATCATGAATATCATCCGGAAAAATAACTGGTTTCTTGTTGCAGCTAGAGAATGATAAGACAATCCACCATGACACTCCAATTTATTCAACATTCCTGAGTCGATATTGCTCAAATGAATCAGGCACTTCATCTAGCTGAGTTCACTGTGTTCAGGCGAATAGCTCACCTTGCTTGTGGGCTTGGATCAACTAGGTCAAACACTCTTATAACTGCATCCTGCATGGCAGCTAGGATCACATGGTTATTGTGATCAACCATCATAGCCTGAACTGTGCCCCCATTAAAGTTGTACTGAGTCAGTTGAGCTCCTGTGTCATCTCTCCACAATCTCATTACTCCATCTGTTGACATAGAGCACCAAACTTCGTTCCATGGGATATGCTTCAGCTGCAATAAACAGTGCGATTTCAATAGAATCATGTATAAAATATAAAGCCTCTGTACCACTGTTACAGTCCACGATGCAGCATCTGCATGCCCTTATTGAACGGGATATGAGTATTGCAACATATCTCAAGAACAGGTTTACGACCAGTTGGACAAGACTGAAATATATAGAATCTTTCAAGCACAGGAAGTGCAGCCTCCTTAGTACCATGCTTGATTCTACTTTTCCTGTAACTTCAATATTTTTTCATGACCAATGGAGCATTAGCAACGTCATTTTGAAATAACCAGTGTTCACTGCCACTATGATTCTCAGAGCACAGCAAAAATTCAAGTTGAGGTGCCCATTATGCAGGTAGTACACAGAATACAGCTGGGGCTACCTGTGTAATCTCTCCTGGAGTTTCGATCTGAAAGTGGATGCGACTGTCACTTGGCCTTGATACATTCCATACTTTGGCAACGTTCTCACGTGCAACTGAAGCCAACTCGTCCCGGCTTTCACTGTAGCTAAGGCAGCAGACAGCTGCTTGATGTGCTTCCTCCTTTCGCCCACACTCTATCTCAGTCTATACACGTGCAAGTGATTGCTGACAGGCAGTTGCATTCATACCAGCACAATATCAACTCTGTCAGCTGGAGGCAACAACCGATATAAAAAACTGTTGGCCAGAGTACCCATTCTTTACAGTATATTGCATGCACCCATGCTAGATAAGAATATTAATTTCTTCACTCGCTCAATTATGCGTAGAATCTGAAGAAACGTTACTTTTTGAGTGGTAAGAATACGGAGAGCTGAAACCATTGGATCATATACAATATAGTCGGATTGCAGATGATTTGTGCTGGTAGATATCAATGAAAAGAACTCCACAGCTTTATAAACAGAGGTCCTACCATGGTGTGCAAATCCCAGAACCTAATCTGCCGATCATCGCCTGCGCTGGCCAGCACATAGTTTTTGAGCATAGCCAGAGCTTGAACTTTCTGAGCATGGCCACAAAGCACTGTCGGGAAAGCATTTGCTCCCTGATATGCGTCCAAAGGATCCAAAGAGACCACCTTGATGTCACCTTCGTCAACAGCAGCTAGTACCCAGTTCATTTCTTCACAGTAAGCTAGGGCAAGGATGCCACTCGACGACAGCTTACGAGTCTCTACAATCTGCACTGTTGAACCAATAACAAGAATTAAATCTTTCATTTTCCAAACTCGGTTCAGTTGTAATCGATAGCTTTATTCAAACTGAACCTTTTAATGGAACAACAGCAGCAACTGTGTTAATCTCTGGTTTAGGAGAAATTGCTAGAACTATACATCACTTGAGAGATACCTTGACAAGGGTGCGAAGACAATAACTATTCACATACCTCAAACCTGTCGCATTGGATTTGTTGCTCTAAGGCCCATTGCTGCACCACCCCTGCATAAAAACCATGTACACACTAAACCATAGCTCGCAAGACTGTGGATAGTCACATGATCTGAGCATACATGCAGTCTAGGTATGGAAAAGTTTTATAAAGCTACATGTGGCATCAAACCGAGGCGCCTGGGACTGCATCTCATGACTTGTTCGTAAGTGAAATGATCTTATGAGCATGGCACTTTCAGTATCCAATTAAAATCCCCATCATTCACTTCCTGTTGGAAAAATGTAGTAGAAATATGACAAAACATCCTTGCCCATTTTATCGATTCAAGGAAACTGTACTGCACCTTGAAAGTTCTACTCATAGATGTGTAGAAATTTTTGCATAAAACACGATATTAATACCTTTCGCCAATAGAAATAGTGATGATACCCGAGTTCCGGGGCTATTTGACGCACTAAGAGTCTCTAACTCGTCGCACGTGCAACAGCGATTACGTTTGGGGCAAAACATTGAATAACTTAAAAATTGCTCATACCAAACTCGGACTCATGGTTGGGTCGCTTGGGGAGCAGTTCAGGCGTTCAACGTTAGGGTATGACGATTTTTCGTGGCCATCAAGACGCACCCCCTGTTATACCTGCATGCTCATTGTAATCCCCTCAAAACCAGTCTCATCTACTCTCTGTGGTGTAAGTATGAGATTTTATATCTTGGAATACATGCGATGTGTGTTGCGCGAACTTTTTGTGGCTGTATGAGTGCACACGCCCGTTGAAAGCTACACCTTTTCTAAAATGTACGAGCTGACTCGTGGGCGATAGCCCACGGCGAAGTCGTCCGATTTGGACCAGCTCAGGACGCTCAGTAGATTCTGCCTCCACGCATTCAAATGACAGCATCACAATCTATATTATGTTGCGAGCAACAAACCCTCAAACACTTGGACTACCGCGCTTTTCATCACAGTACGCAGGGTGTGTCGTGATGAGGTGCGGTGCGCGCCAAATATCCGTCAACCAGGGATAGTCGATGACATCTATCGCACCTGAGCTACAACCTGTGAAGATGTACTCGTTGTATTCTCCATGACACTTCTCACATATTGAGCTAGATTCTTGGACTAATCCTTCTGCTGATCCTTCGGGTTCCAAGTGCGTTGCAACTTCAGCTGGAGGTTCCATTTCAGGATCTAAGTCAGTCTTAGCAATCAGTTTCGTTTTGAGTTCTGCGCCAGGCAGTTCAGAGCGGTATTGAGAAAGCCTGGCCGCAGAGAAAAATGCTTCGCTACGATCTGTAACAGGCCGTGCACCCTTGAACAGCTTTTGCACCTTCTCCAGTGGGGTTTCTTGAACTTTGGTTTCTGGTGCTGTTGACGTGCCAATGGAGGCCCTGTCAACTTGCTGGT
>JAULKQ010009312.1:0-12963 GCA_032356285.1 Smithsoniella earleae | reverse complement strand
GATCTGAGCAAGCTTGGCAAGCTTCTGGACATCAGGTTTCTCGTAACCTTCGGAACAAAAGGCTCTCACATTTCTGAGGTTTCCGACAATGGGCTTAACGCAGAGAAAACAACTCCCCGCCCGTGTAGTGCACGACATCTAGAAAACTTTGCTACAGCGCAGAGAAATATATGCTGTACTGTGTGTAAAGCTTGGAAGAACTACTCGAAATTCAGGGTTTATGTTTTCTGAGCCATTCTCACACAAGATTTGTCACTTGGGAAACCGCGGCGGTGCAGTGGCGAGAGATCCAACCACGATTACAGCCGTTTAGACGAGCCAAGACGTTTTAATTTCGGGATGATTAGATACGTGCTTTGCATTAGTTTGATAATGGTACTTTTCTACCTCAACTGTTTCTCATAACTTAAAATTCGATTGATTACTGAACACTAAGATGAACCTCAAGCTGTAATTTCAAACTCTCGCCAAGACAAGATGAGTGCACTATGACTTTCATGTGTTGATCCGTTAATGGGGGGCCAGTTGCCACGGGTTTTTTGTATTTCTAGCCACGCATGTACGCATGTTTTTCAGAAGCACTTCAGCAGACTGATAGATACGGCGGAAGCATAGATTGAGCGCCACATGGGAGAAGGGGTTCCAAAGATGTCCAATTCTCTGTTTCAGGAAATCATCTCGTATCTTAGATAATCATGAATAATATTGGGGCAAGGAGCATAACACAAGCGGGAGGGTGGCAAGTATGTACGTGCCTTCATATACAGATTAACTCACTGATTGCGTTTCTTATTGCAATCATTCCAATGCACCTCATAGTTCAGTAGATAATCTTACAGTTTGCAAACAATGCTATAGATTTAACATATGTTGGGCGAGCTGCTGTCGTGCTCCATTTCGTGTAACTCAGTACATTTCCAAGATATTTTGTCGGCAATACTTATACGTACCCACTATCGTAGATTGGCGCACTTATTTGAAGTACAGGCCTGGTACACGATGTGTTCTCAGTAGCACGAACTTCAACAAGCGAGGCCTTACGTATGAAGCTTCAGTCGTGGTCCGAGTACTTATTCGATACAATCCTGGTCAATGGCGGCATCTATCGTGTCCGACGTTCATCGCCTTGTGGACGACTTCGTGACAGCAGTTGTGGTACATGGTATGTGTGACAGCCTTTGAATGCGCCCAGGAGAGCTTTCCATGATTTTGCGACGAACACTTTTCTGAAATGTTGCAGGAAAAGCGTGCTCAGCTGATACTTTTCTTGATCTATGGAATGAACGTAGTTTTTCAGCAATACATTGGGTGTGTGTTGATCATCCATCCAAGATTCAAGCTGTACCGAGTATGGTAACTCAGCAGATTTGTTTCTTTTCTGCATTAAGTAGGATCGTTGGGCCCAGCAAAGCCGCATGTCGCGACATCGTCGCCGAAAGCGATGTAGTGGATCTGCCTACACAGCCGACTTCCTCAGATGCGCCTTCCCAACGTCGTCCCTTGGACAATATCCCGGAGCAACAAAGCCATCACGAACTCCCTCAAGAGCAAGAAAACAATCATGCATCGTCGCCAGACTTGAGGTCCACGGACCTTACATCAAGGACCCCGCACCCGTTCATACAGCAGGTACGATGGAGAAGGCAGAAGAGATCGAATATACCGCCGTCTGCAAGAACGTTGCCAGTACCAGGTGTGTATAACGGATGAAAATACAAGAATGAACCATGTCCTCAAGTCTCTGAAGAAGTCCTTGTGCATATCAGTGAAGTTCGTGTGTTTGGCCAAGAGCGCAGCACAATTTATCAGGGAAGTGCATCCCAAAATTTGTCCATTACTACTCCCGAAATATGCGGGAATTCCTTACGTCTACAGTGCGTTGTCGGTGAAGGACGTATATCATGGCAGTTTAAGAAATGTCCAAATTGCGCAAACGCCCTGGAGATCCAACCCTTTCTAGATCGGTTCAACAACCCCTACTTCCACTGTCTGCATGTGAACTGATTCACTGGCTGTGCAGGGAGCGGTATAGCAGGAAGTCAGCTGCCTGGACTTGGTGTAGCGGTAGTACCAGAAGCTCAAATTGCTGCGGTGTTTGCCTTATACACACTTTATTTCACACAGCCGGCTAAACATAACTCGCATATCTACGTTGACCCCGAGCATACCATCTCTCTCCAACAAACAGCTCAGGTGTGGCTCTCTCCAACAAACAGCACGATCGCACGAGGTGGTACTGGCCTATGTATGATGATTCATCAGAATCGATGTAGCATTAAATGTAATCGAATTCAACTTGTCATCCACGACTGCAAGCAATCCGTATCATCAGTCTGAAACGCGTACATGCTATCTGGTACAGTGACAGTATCGAACAAGTGGGCTGAAACTGTTTCAGAGCCGGCTCGAATTCGGTCGTGTACGCAGGCATCCTGTTCATTAAGAGTATAGTTATAGGTGATTAACAAGTACGTCCAATTCCTGTACGTGTTTCCATTCAACCTTTTAGATACGACTTACTCCTGCTTGCCACTCCAACAGCAGCGCACTGCTGCTTATTTACTCTCGTGCCAATACTGGTGCGAGTTCAAACGTTGGGAAAATGGCCTATGAAGTATAGTAGTTTTCTTGAACAGATGTTTGATGTATTCATCCCATTTCGCCCCCTTGTACTGTGCGTTGAACTCACGAGGAGATTCCTGAGCCTTGTTCAATAGGCGGGAACACAAAAAGTCAGGGAACACCCGTAGAAGAGCGTTAATCAGAAGTGACAAGGCCACTTGTCAACAAGTTCCGCCCAAGGAACGTATTGATGCTGTTACTTACGCAGATAGTGGGTTCTCGGTTATACAAGCGACCAGCCATGTCGATGTCAGGTCCTTGCATACCAGAAAGCCTTCGAACTTGGGAAACAAGCGTCTCAGACCAGAGTTAATGAAAATTCTTGCCATCCTTGTATGCTGTGACATCCAATCTTGAGCACTCAACCTTGGAAGCTATTCGTTCGAGTATACGTGCTCGTACGAGGACAGCTGCTGGAAGGTGTACAATTCGGCAAGAGGTGGACAACAGAGCCCGGAAGTTGTCTAGGATGTACTTACTGTAGATTCGCGTGCTTCAACGTTGTAAGCAAGGTTCAAACATCGTGTAAAAAAGCTTGTTCAAACAGCCCCACAGCTTCCATTTTAACATGGGATCTGTACGTTGGCTGGAATATAGTTCACTACGCTTCTTAAACCTATGAGACGCTGTCATATTGATGTTTCTATTTAACGTGAGTGTGACATTGCGGCTGAAGTTGATGCGTTGAAACACTTTGTTGGCCGGCAGGGCCCCTCCCTGTGCCTGTTTACGCAGGGTTCAAATGGGTTCCGGAACCCTTTTGGCCAGGCTTTTCCTAACAAGGTGCACGTCCAAAGACATCATTTACAAAGGGTTTGTCCTGTCCTGTTTCGCATTTGTAGAAGTCATAATACAAGCCTCGTTAATTTTGCAGAAGCAATCAAAGCAGAATACGCCATCAAATCATCGGTCGTGCTGTCGTACATTTAAATCCCATGAACTAGTACGCACACAAAAACACGCTTTTCCTATTCAGTATGAATCTAACGCGTAGATGCTGCTTTGTACTCTTTATAGGAGCCCAGATCCACCTGTAGGCCGATATTTCGTTGTTGAACATGTAGCCGAGAGAAAGGCGTAAACAAGTGCGCAACTATTTACGTCTTTCGCTGAATTTACGCGAACTTTGAGAAGATGTAAATCGATTTAGAGTTTTAAGCAATTCGTGCTAGTTCGACTTGAAAATGTGTGGGCGATGGCGCTACGACTGGGTTTCCCACACTTGGTAATAGCGATTTGAATGGAAATGGCAGTCATGCGCTACACATGCACAACTTAAGAGCCACGAGATCGTGTAAATGATTAATCTTGATTATCCCTTGAGAGTCGATGTTTCTTGCTGCATGTCAAGACGAGCTAGATCACTTGGTTACTCCACAGTGCACGACCGCCACGATAGTTCGTCACCAACGAGTCACAACCGCCGAATAAGATGCTTTCTCGCCATGTGAGAACAACACTCCGCACTCTACAACTTATGCGTGTAACTGAAATAACCTCCGCGGGCCCCATCACTCGTGAATACTGGGCGCACTTAGCATGCTTGTGTATGTTCATGAACTCGAAGCTTCATGAACACTACTGATCCCACCTGTTTTCACACTAGCGTCCCCTCCCATGCAAACAAATACAGCTTCATCACTTTTTCCAAACCCGCAAGTTTCAGTCATGCTTGAAATACGCCCTGCCGGTCGGCCTCACCTGAGGCCGGCTCTTTAGGGACATCTGTGCATTTTCGAGCGCTGCTTTGGTATGATGTCAGGGGTATCTGTAGATGCGTTTGTAATTTGCGGATGTGCCATCATGTAGCAGATCCAGCCGGACAGTGCATTGAAGGCACCTAGTAGAGGGCATCAAGTCCTTTGAATAATGAACACACAACATCAGCATACTGCATGTCGCTACCTTGTGATTTAATGCGACGAGTAGGACGTGCTACTCCGTCAAGATGTACAGGTATCCAGATACATGCGCAGTACATTGTTGGTAACTTTCATTCTCCTATAAACAAGATAACACTCTTGCTTGGGCAGCCAATCAGGCAAAGACGCTTGCTTGTCATTCCATCCTTCAATCGCTTGAGTAATCATTAGCTGGGAAAGAATAACGGTAAGATAGTGCGTTGTTCGAAGGCCTAGATCATCCATCTGAGTACCCATGTAAGAACATACTCCTCCGTTTCATCGGAGGAGCGCTGTGAATGTATCATCTCAAGTTGGTATTCGTTATTGGTGCAAGTGGACCAACGGGTGGTCTACGTGCTTACGCATGCATAAGCGACTCAAATAACACCTAGGGCCCATAGTGAACGTCCATTGTGACTTATTGTATCGAATATTTGACACTGTTGTCTCACCGATTCAAGAAGTGCCTGTCAAGCAAATACTGGCGTGTAAGCATGCTGCATCATGATGAGTGTGTAGCTGAGGGTCGAATGCATGGCGATCATACAAGTGATTGATAGTACTCTGGAAATGCGCGATGCATTTTAGATTGACATTTAAAATTCCAATATCAAGCCTTGACAGCGCAGCGTTTTGGATGAGAGCAGAGGCAGCTATTGTAGTGCTGCATCAAGTACCATGACTGTGTACCTTATTGCCATACCACGACAGTGACCGGATTGCAGCTAATTGCGCGAATACTTCGCGGCGCTCAGGCTTCCACCACCACTTCTTCTTATTCTTCGTGTTATTTGTTATGGGCGGTATTTCTGTCGGCAAAGAAGGGTCGGCCTCGGCATGGCAGTGTGTCTTCAACCTCGCCAACACTGCGATTGGAGCTGGGATTCTAAGCTTCCCCTATGCCTTTTCCCTTTCAGGTAAGAATTTCACCGGTCTTATGTAGCAGTATATTTTAAGAGTAGAAATCTTGCTCTGCGCAAAACTTGTGAACAACCCAGTTCCCAGAAATATTCGCTAGGCCAAATAGCTGCCCGAATAAGTGATAATTAAATTCATGTTAGCAATTTTTTGCAGGTTTGTTGGGTGGTATTTTACTTTGCCTCCTCGTGGCAGGTCTGCAGTACATGACTCTCGTCGTACTTGCACGACAAAGCACTAAATACAGGTCAAACTCATTTCAGGGCCTGGTACGAAACACACAGGCTCACTGTACACTTGATTTATTTGGTGAATACGTAATTGCATTGCTTCCTTGGCTCTTATGTCTGGAGACACGTAAGCACCTGAAAGTAGGTGGAACGCTGGTGACAATTGAACAACGAGCCACGCATTACATAAGGCCCAAAAGAGAAGTAGAATAGATAACAATGACTTTTGAACCTCTTTCAGAGCTTTGTTTGAGATTTTTTTTAGTATGGAAGTCCTGTAGTATGCGACGTGTTGTCCTGCTAGAGATGCAATTTACACAAATATACGCACCCCCATTCTTTTTCGAGTTATTGTATGTCTTTCCTTCAGCTTTTGGAGAATTACACTGCTCGAGAGTGTGCAGGTGCTGGCAGGCCTTGGGAGGGTTCCATCTCAGCTCACATCCGTGACTATTATCGCCTTCATATTTGGTGCATGTCTTGCTTACATGATCATTGTTGGCGAGTGCTTCAGTGCTATAATGAAGGAGACGGTGATGGCCAACGTTCGAGTACACCCGATTTTCGCAACTAGACAAGCTATGATTCTCATTCCAGCCACCTTTATCATGCTTCCCATCTGTCTAAAGAGAACTATGGTCAGCCTGGCGCCTGCATCGAAAGCAGCTCTCTTGGTGATGATGTTCACGACCGGTATGCCTCTTTGACCGTCCAAAGATTCGATTCACGATGCGTTGTTTGTCCAAGCCCGCACATCATTAATGAACAGCTCGGGACTGCCGACACAAATTCTCGGATTTTCCTTCTATTTTCGTTGCTTTCAGATTACTCACTGACGCACACTTAACTTCCAAAGCGCTACGGGATATGATGAACCCAGGTTCCGAACATCCGCAACCTCTCTGACAGTTCCCGTTCGCAAACTAATCGATACAGTCGATGTTAAAATAGTTATCCAATCAAGATATAGCACGCACCATTTGATGCGGAATCTGATTTTGTCAGCGCATTGCAACCGCTCTTTTTATACTGTCACCTCACAGTAGAATTCGTGAGAGCCAAAGAAAATATACTTTTAAAGTACTCGAGCTTTACAATTCCTTCGGATGCTTGTGTTGGGTAGCATTTTTTATCGTCTGGGGGGTCTGTTCTTGCACGGGACTTACACACACGTGCCACCCGTGTTTCATATGTCCGAGTCGAGTTATTTACTGCAGCTTGAATTTGATGGGTAAATGAATGATCAGTAGCAATACATTGCTGCTGGAATGTCTGTGTAGTGATCTGGTTAGGTACACAGCCTTATCTTTAAATCCGATTCAAGTAGACAATTTCTGCGCGGGGCGCGGCATCGTGCTAAGACATGTGAAATCGTTCAGGGCTCATAACGGCACAGATGATAACGAAGGTGGCGAATGAAGGTGTACACTCAGTGATTGCCGAGGTTGAACTGTTTGTATGGGACTACGGAACTATCACGGCAGTGGCAATCATGATGTTCGCATTCACGGTTCACGTACAGGCAGTACCGATCTACTACGAGCTGAGCTTCAATCCGAAGCTTCTGCCACGCGGCCGAGAAGACGGCGTGCCAAATATTGCGTCACAATCTGATTCGCGGGAACCGCTTCTGCCGGTGGGAGTTGACAACGATCCGGCAGCAAAGCACGAACCCCATGCCACATGCGCCCATGCCGGCGCGGGCGCGTCACCAGCAGGGGTGCCGGAAACGTCGATTCGGCGAAAAATTTCGGGCATGTACGCAGTTTACGCGGCCTCGTACACCGAGTGCGCGGTGCTGTACCTTCTGACGGGAGTGTCGGGGTACCTTCTGTTTCCGGAGTCCGCCCAGTCGAACATCATCAAGAGCTTTCCAGCCGGGAACATTCTGATACAGGTCATGCGCGCATGTGTCGGATTCTCCGTCCTCATGCATTTCCCCATCAATCAACACGTCGCGCGATCCGCGATTTACGACCTCGTCTGCGACTACCTTGGCGTTACGCCGCACCCAAAGCCACCGTACCGACACGTTGTCGCGCTGACTATGGGCTTCTTCGTCGTAACGGTCGGCATCGCATGCGTCGTCGAAGATCTCGGCATTGTGTTCTCGCTCGTGGGCGGCATCTGCGGTTCCGTTCTGGCATTCATCATCCCGGGAGGCCTCATTATCTCGCACGCCAAGGCTCAATTCTACGAAGCTCACACGCCCAAATTCCACCTCGACATGGAATCGCAAGAACACGCGCCCAAGGAGGCCGTCGCCGCGCACAGCGGCGCGTCAACACGAGAATCCAACGGGCCAGGGCGACAACAGCCCGGGTACATCGGCGTGCTCCAAGAATCGATGCTAGAGTCCCAATCCCTGGGCTGGGCACTCGTTGGTTTGGGCGTGGCTGTATCTGTCATGACAGTCTACACGAATTTGTACCCACCGTCATAAGCCGCCTGCGAGCTTTCAAGGTGTTCTTTGTTGAGGACAGAAACTGTAGTGTGGGCCCTCGTGTTTCTGTGATCTGCTTACGACTTAGATCAAAGCGTTTGTGTGTACGCCTTCTCGAAGTGATGTCAAGGCTATAGAGTCGGATGAGGAGAGTGTGACTTGGTTTCATTTACAGTATATGTTTCACATTGACCTAATAGAGATAAATTGCCCCCGTGGGAGGTTAGGCTATGAAGTTGACTGGGCAGAAACACGAGGGATTTACATGTCGAAAGTACCTTGAATCAGCTAAACTTGTACGCTAAGTGATTGTCATGAATATTCAGCGTAACTGGGTTAGTTTATAATCGCACAGCTCAGATTTAGTATCATTTAGTATCTAGACATGAAGAGTGGCCCAAATTTATTCTTTGATACAAGCGATAGTTGCTAGCTTGTTTGAAAAGTAGCTTGTACCAGAACACAGCTCGTCAACTCACGTTAAGCTGACACAGCATGTCCAATAATGTCCTTGGCAGCAGCAATGCTTTGCCAAAGCTCTAATCTTGAAGACTGGGGAAGTGAAGGGGATGTCATCTCATGTCCCACAACAGCCACATGCCTTTCCATTGCTTTTCTTCCCCTAGCTAGTGGCAGTCTCGCCAAAAACTGGTCACCTGTACACAGAAAAAAACTCAGTGAAAAGTAAGCATGGCAGTATAACAAACTGTAGGGGTCATCACTTCAGGAAACAACTATTCTCTGTCAACCAAACTGACAAAACTCGCCAACGACATTCTGATTGTGCACAGACAATAATATAATGCCATCAGTGACCTTTTTTTCCAGGCTCGAGAATTTTTCAAAGACAATACGATAAGGGTGATGCTCCTTTACCTGAGATGTCTAATTTTACTTAGATGAACATATTGCATTAGCCAAACCAGTTGTTCAATCTTGCATACATCAAGACATGGTTCATCACATCAGCTTTCATGAACTATGTTCTGTACACTCTCTAGAATACAAGGCTGCAACATTTCTCACCTGCACAAGTTGGTGTTGATCGAAGGTTGAGAATAGGGATGCGCTTGCCAGGTGTTCTGAGTGACTCAAACTAGAGCATTGCACACTAGCAGAAAAAACACAACCTCTCAGTCTTTTCAAGCACCTTCCTTTGCCATTAGAAAGCTCACAGAGGGTATCAGCAAGGCAGAAACATGAACTGCACCACAGACATCAGAAACACATGCCGATCCCATTTTCAAAGTGCGACTGTGCGTCACACAACTACAGAAGCACCGTTGCTATTACAAACTAGTACTCGTTAGGCCATTTGCAGCGGAACCAGTTGCCTAACACTCACTCTTTCAAGCTTTCTCTCACAACACTGGCACTACTGACGTTCACAACCTCATCACATATGATAAACCTTCGACCAATCATCACTTACGTCGTGGATACGCGAATCTGGTTGTCAGTAACACCAAACGGCATTTTATGCAACATATTGTCCCCAAAATGTACAATCCCGACCTTTTGGTTCAGAATTCTATACCGCAAGACATACACACCTGTGGGCAATCCGACAAAGTGTATTTCCTGCCCTGCCAATAATTCTTCGATTACGACCAGGAAAATGTGGTTAATTCCAACTTTTTTGATCCGAACTGACTTCCTTGTTCAGGTGAGGCACTAACAAATGGCACAGCCACATACACCACAGCTTTGTGGAAGGATTGTGCTTTGCCAGAAACAAACCTGGAGGGAAGGGCGAAGCAGCAGGGTAGGATGCATGCAGCACATGTGGCTGTGGTGCACTGTGTTTGCCCCAAGCAACATCAGCCATCAGCGTCCTTGCAGCACAGATATTGTGTGCCAGCTGGGACCGCGCATGGCAGGGCGGATGGCTACCAGGGTACCAAAAGCAAGTGGGGCCATGAAGCATGTCTACAGGGACGTTCCAGTGAGACGCAGGGTGTGCACCATTTGCGCATTCAAAAACTGATGTGATATCTCAGCCTGGTGTACACACCGGTCGGGGTTACACTCACTAACTGAAACGAGGTCGGGCACTTTGTTCTGTCAAGCCAAAAAAAAAATCGCAAAAATGCAGATGAGCTTGCAGCGAAGAGTGGCAACCAGGTTAGCATATTGATGGAATGTTCATCAAAGTATAGTCAAAATTGGGTTCCTGCACGCCGATTTAAAGCAAAGCCACAGTAACCACTAGAAATGCACAGATGAGGTACTATTGGCAGGTCATAACATCAGCATTGTACCAGCTACGCTTTCCAGATGACTGGGTGTTCAGGCCCTCTGGCTCTGCACTTAGAATCAGTGACTTATTGCGCCTAACCCCTAACCACTCAAAGAGTCGTTGTCCTCTGCCATTGATGTTTAGTACTTACATTTCATCACTGGTAGTCCCCCTATCTGTACAGGAAATTTACAGCTTAACTTGTATGGGTTAGTATTAACCTGCTACCTTGACCTATACTGCGAGGCAAATATATATATCTTTTCTGAGATTGAGAAGGGGCTCGCTCAAGGTGGCATGCCAGACTTACCAGGATCTGTGGGCAAGGATGAACTGGAGGGATGCAGAGGGTGGGAGGTCTTGATATGCAGGGTTTCGGCCGGACGGAAGCTCTGAGGGGAGTTTAGGGGCTGATTTTTGCGAGCAGCAACTTTTGGGGGGGACGGATTTCTGAAAACCCTGGCAGAATTGCAAGTGGGTGGTAACACAGGGGACAATAGGGCCTGAGCTGGAACTGAGCTGCAGGGGAGAGGAGCCATGCCATGGTGTGGCTGGAGGCGGATTGGGGAGCAGCTCTTGGACTTCATCTCTACATGGCTGCAAAGCACACTGCTGCTTCACCTGGCGATGCTGCAACTGTTTCAAGGCAAGTTGATTGCACCCTCAAGAGGAGAAGCCCGTGGAATTACCGAGCCCTGGCTTCTGTTCTAGAATACAATCTAATCTCTTTATTCCAGACTGAGTTTTGCAGGCGATGTTGATTCTAATGATCAAGAGTTCAGATCAAAAAGTGAAAATCAATCACAGAGAAGGCTGTACCTTAAAAATCACCTGGGTAGTTCATCACCCTGTGATTTTCATCACATCAACTCATCCACAAGCTCAGATGACTTAATCAAGCGTGAGTGATACCATGACGCAGAACTTGGCAAAGGCAGCAAACCTATAGAAGATACGGGTATAAATATCGAGCTCTGAGTGTGAGAGAAACTACAATGCACCCTAATCAATCACCAGAAAGATAGCCATGAACACTTGAAGTATTGCGCCAGCCTTTACGACCGCATAGCGTGCAGCACGGCTTCCTTGACTACAACTTCATGCTGTGATGCCATCTCTGCGCGGTAAGAGAGCTATGCACCAAGATAGCCGTAGTGGTCAGTCAAGCATGTTCAGCATTGGATCATTTGCGCACTCTAAAACTAGATACTAATGAACATTGCTGATGCAGTTCATGTACAGGGCAAGTGGCCGCAGCCTACTACTCACTTGAATAAATTTTGTCTACTATTCATCCAGCAATAGACTACTGGTATGCAAACCAAGCATTCGGTCACTGTGACTTGGTATCCATTCAGGTGTTTGTAGTCATGTGATCACACAAGTGATTGAGGAGGTTACGGGAGTCCTGTCCATGTATCTCGGGCCACCTGGACAGCTCCTAATGTATCTATCGGGCAGTAATATGCACCAACTTCGGTCTTTGGACCCATAGAATCTAATACTTGTCCAGCATTTTGGTACCGACACTGTGCTGACTAGTGAGTGAGTGGCTCATGCAAGCATATCCCTGGCAACAACGACACACTCTTCAAGCCCTAGAAAGCCACAGACGCAAACAAGATGGTACAACACAGGAGATATCACAGCAGACCCCAATCCTGCCTGGCACGCTTACTGTACACACAATCTTGCATTGACACGGCACAGTGTACCATGGCAACGCCCAGCATGGGTCCTACAATCCAAACAATCCCATGGTATCTTTCAGTGGACACCTGTTAAGATCCTTGTCCATAACTACATCTCTTCTTAGGGAGGCCTGCTAATACTCCCAACATAGTACATGCAACAGGTCATACAACAGATTGAGTTGTCGAGAGTAGATCTCATGCACCTATGCGCTGACTTCAAAGTAATGGAGTAATCAGGGGCACCTTGTGTGCCTGCATACCTTAGCTTCACTTACCAATAGTAAATCCCTTTGATATTCTAACATCGTAGACCATGAGCGATCCAAGGTGAAACATGCACGCCTTTGCTTTAAAGGAGCTGCACAACCTACTGTGTGTTCTAGTTGCTTTTTGCTTACAGGATGTACAGAATGGGCGTGCACCATGAAGTGAGCACTCGCAGAAAAATTTTAGCGTTTACTTGCACTGAGGGACAGTTTCGTCTTGAAAACAGGGGACCATTGAAGCACATGTTGACGGGGCTGACTTGACATCCTCTCACAATGATAAATTTCGGTCCAACTAGTGGC
Source organism: Smithsoniella earleae (assembly GCA_032356285.1). Lineage (NCBI taxonomy): Eukaryota > Viridiplantae > Chlorophyta > Ulvophyceae > Smithsoniella > Smithsoniella earleae. Next base: position 344 of record JAULKQ010009312.1, on the reverse strand, counting down.
TCAAACGCGTTGACAAGCAGCAGGTGCATGCACAGGACGTGGTGGATCAATTTTCACAGACCTCTGATCCTTACAGCCCCGGAGCAGATGAGAAATGACCACTGAGAGGGGGTAGCGATGTGATGACACGGGACCCTCACAGTACACACAGTGGCTAAGCTTTCACTCGGCACACAATGAATCGGTTTTAGGCACTATTAGGGATCCCTCATGCTATCCAGGACAGAGAGAAAACTGAATTTGAAACTAAATTTCTGCCATCAACTGAAGTTAATATCACTGTACTGCACCAGCTGTCGCCAATAGTGAAGGGTTGCAAAAGACTGCGTTGTAGTATTCCAAGC
>JAULKQ010009301.1:0-12967 GCA_032356285.1 Smithsoniella earleae | reverse complement strand
TTGCTCCTATGTCAACTTCCTGGGTGTGTGAACAATTTAGATTTTATCAGTCGCTAGTGGCATCACTGTATTCTATGGGTGCTACATGGCCGGTAGGCCTGTGCGATCTTTGTTTCTTTATTCCCACTATCAACACTGAGTACGTACATAACAGATGTTGGCAAGCTGTTAAGCTGTAAGGGTTTTTAGCACATGCTGTGAGAAAATAGCAGTGGTTACTGCAGTAAATCCCCAACAGTAGAGAGCTGCCAGCCCTCTTCTATCTGAGCTCACCACTCCCTTATTAGGGAGGCGACGCATACCCCACTCATGGCCTGGGCCAAGCCTAGCTGCTAGCCTAGGCTCCACGTATGCACATATTAACCACATATGCAGATTAATGTCTACTCTTGCTATCTCAGAAGTGATGATATGCTTGATCGTTCTCACACAACCGATCCTTTATGAATAATTTATTGAAAAGCTCCTCGTGGGTCGTAACACAAGCAGCCATACAACCACTGTTTGTAGCTTTAAGTCAACTTTGGAGCCGTAGTTGGTATCTGCGACATGTATGTGCGTATATGATCACTCCAACAAGAAGTAGTTCCTTAAGGAAACCTTGTCACAGTTACACGCTGGCTAGGAAAGTCCATATAGCAAGAGCGGCTTTGCTGGTAAAGGGCCCGAAGATTCAAGACAAGAGGGAGCAAATTGTGGTTTTGTTTGGCAATTTGGGAATACCTTGAGGCACACAAGCCCCAGTCTGAGGGAGTCATGTGCCTTACCAGAAACGCTTCAAGTTTGTGCAGTTCTTGCTGTTTGGAGGCCTGCCTCCTGGGAGCACGCTACACGAAGCATCAACAAGGCTGAACAAGAGCGCTGCAATCATTCTAGATGACTCAAAGTACGCATGGAGCACTCACGACCAACAGCTGCTTCTGCACCTTAATACAGAGAAGCAGTTCAGGGATCTTACAGGGGAGGAGAATAAGTACGAAATCACCCTCAAGCAGTACATTGACGCTCTTGCAAACTATGGAGCCGAGGTTTTCCCGAACAAGAATGTTCTGGAACCTATCCAATCTGCGGAAATGACCAAGGTTTGCAAGAGGCTCCGCATCCTAGACCAGTATGTGAGCAAGCTGAGTGTCACCCCTAACAGCACCCTGCCTGGGTTCGAGTCTCCACTTAGTGTACTGCTCCCTGTGTCAGGGTTTGTGTTTGATGAGTTCGAATTAGCATTCCGCGAGCAACAGCGCAAACTGCAAAGGCTGGAGTCTAGGGCTGTAAGTCGGTAGAATCAAGGTTTACAATGGTGTCCCGGGTGTCAAGCTTCCGTCAACCCTGCACAAGCTTCGAATCTGCAATCACCAACAGCATCAGAGCAAAAAGTCTGCCAAAATGTCCACTGGTTAGTCATACGGGATTTGCCAGCTGTCACACACTCCGACTTACAAGCTAGCTTTCATGCAATTGTTGCGTATGTCAATGAGGCATAGTTTCCGTGTCGTTCTGATTCATCTCCATTGCAAGTTCGTTTAATGCTTGAGCTTTGTTTAGTGACGTCAAACTAGCAGGGAATCCTGCGAACGTTCTGCTGCTTGATCGTGACGAGGTGGCCTTTGTCTGACATGCTCTCTGCTGCAGTCAATGACACAGTTGATAGTGAGTGCTGCGGCTTGACTATTAGTAATCATCCAGAGTAAGAGCATTTACCACATTACATCCAGGTGTCTGGTGTTGCAAAGATGGGGTGGGCTAGAACTTCATCATTTTGATAGCCGCAGTTGTAGCATGTGGTACAGTACACATGTTCAAACCACGTTTCCTTCATGATTGTTATTGCACTAGACACATACAAGCCTCGTCTACTGCATCAGATGAGTATTAAATCTGCTGTGTTTTGGTCGCAAATGATTGAACAGCGATATGTGATGCAAAGACCCAAGAGGGGGAGGATCTGCACTAGATCTGTGTATGTCAACAAGATGTTAAGGTTTTCATCCCACAAGTATCCCATGTTTGGGCAGCATAGTACTGATCCTGATTCTTCAGAAGCTTGCCCTCAGCTTCCAGCATCACTTTGGAGTCATCAACAGTGCTATTTTCCTTGAGCCATGAGCAAGTCTACCTGTAATCAAACATGATTGTGAAGCTTCATGTGTAGGTATGTCTTGTCCGGTTCACGGTATAGATGTGGACAGGAGCAGTTGTGTGATGAAAATTTGCAGCTTGTAGCTTTTAATTCAAAAATTGAGAAGTTTGTCACATAAAATTCAAGACGATAGTCAGATATCCTAGCCGATCATGTTGCAGCTCCAACTTCAGCTTTAAAGTGTGATTGTAAAAATGCTTTTTACAGCCGCTCTTGCAGCGAAGCATTGGATCTCTCTGTTCTCTGACACAGCAACTGGTTGCTTGAGTATCAGCAGTGGTAAAGGGCTGAAGCTAAGTGCCATAGTTTGCTACCTAGGTGAATTCCAAGGAAACTCTGCCTTTTCGGCAAAAACCTGGTCAATTTTCAGTTGTAAACTTTTGATCTTGTTTGTGAGTTACGTTAGTTGTTAAAAGAGCAATCTTTCACGAGAAGCCATCAATCTCGATTTTTGTTGCGCGCGTACCGTTCAACCTCGCACAGCACGCACGACGAAGTACTCACGAAAAATAGTGAGACAAAGACCAGCAGAATAAATTTGTTTCATCTTGACATGTTTGATCTGGCACTTGTTGTCAGGGTAACTCTACAACAGCGTGGATGCGGAACTCTCCTGCTTAAGTGAGCTATTGGAATGGTGCCACCTAGGTAAAGGCACCATTTGAAACTAGTTAATAATTCATTTTATACATGGTTCGACCTCGTTGAGTTTCTATCCTGTGTTGCTCGAAAGCTCAGCGACAATGGTGCTTGACACTCGGAGCCTAACAATCGCTAGCTGTGTTATTATTATTATTCGGAAGTCCCTCTTACTTTTTCCCAGTAGGTCTCATGAGAGGATTCGCGGCATATCTATCTATGCACATATTTGTTGTGTAGGATACAGTTCACATGTGGGGCCGCTACAACTCAGTTTATACGATTTCCATTCAAACGTCGAGCTAGCAGGCTACCTAGCTCCACACTTTCCAACATTGTATAATATTAAATGAGTAGCAAAGCAGCTATTTGTCTTCCTATGACTCCGCTGCTGTTAAAACCGGAGATGATTCTAATCCAAACTGGTACACGAGCACGAGGTCAGCTGCAATCGCACTTTTTCAATCCTTTTATGAGGATTAAAACCTGTCCGTGAATGTAAGGATTGCCTAACATTGTTGCCAGCAATACTACCTAACAGCACGTACGTATCAACAGGCAAACGACCACAAGCCACCGAGCTGGCGTGCCGAAATGGCTAAATTTTGAGAACATATGAAAGCTGTTCGATCTCACGGCCGTGCACGGATAGGCTTAAAGAGCTTTCCAGATTGCGTGACAACGCGTGGCTTCTGAATGTCTCGTTACATCGTGGTTTCGTTCGGTACTGCGGCAGGAGAGAATAGTTGAGGGGATGTAATGAAAAGCTAATAACAAAAACATCACAAGACGATGGGAGCGCGATTATACAGCAGTGATTTGAATATGACAGTGGTGCGTAATATTTACAAGTGGTCTATACCAGTCAATATAATATAGAGACCAATCAAGAAGAAACACCCTTCCCTTCCTGAAAGAAGTAAATGATTTCGAGAGAAAAATGTTTTCTTCGAAACAAGTTCTTTGACGGTGCTAATAATTTATAATACGGGATGCGCAAGAAGGAAATTCATTGTTACTGGGCACGTTACCTGGTCTAAGGCGTCTGATACAAACTTTGCCTTTGTTTTTGGAAGGGGCGCTGCGCCATTTGCATTAATATGTCCTTGTATAGCATCAACAGCGATATACATTCGTTTTCCGGCCTGGCCGGGTGCGCTTCCGCCTTTTGCGTGGGCAGCAATCCATGCACTGCCTTCTTTCTTCACATTTTGCATCGCTTGTATCCTGCTCTTATCAAATGGATCCTACAACAACTTGGGTAAGTGATAACCTAGCCAAACGCGAGCCGAGTCGAGCAACGTAGCAACGTTGATGTCCACATAGTGTCAAGAAACAACCATGCTAAAAGATAGGCCAGCTTAAAATCAATAGAACTCACCAGCTGCATGTAAAGACGCATAGATTCTGAGAGTTGAGTGGTTTCGTCGATGAAGGATTGGCTTAGTGTCGTGGCTGTGGCCGGTAACCCTATGCTTGCTGAGAGAATGGATGTGACGAATATAGGAAAAAGCTCTCGTCGATTCAGGTCCCGCGACTCTGCGAGAGTATGAATATGTCTGCAACTTTTCATTGCCGTCTCAGTCGGCAATTTTGAATTCAGCGTACTCGTTTGATGTATTGAGGCGACCACCACTAGTGAACCTGGACATGCACTCTCAAAAGGCGAAAATGTTCGCACCTCCTGGGCTTCGTCAACGAGTCTCTTTGGAAAGCAGGATTTCTACGGTGAATTTGTGATCCAGCGCTTTGAAGGTAACTCATGACGGGCAGGCTTGAACAGTGACCCACTCTCTTTATACTGAAAAAGCGAGGAAAATGTGGCGTATCTCAAAGCTAGGAACACTGCCTTTCCAGGTATATTGCGGTTTGCACCGCTTTAGTTTCCCGGGCGCTAAGTTCATGGAAGAACAGACAAGTTCAGTGAACGGCAGATTTGCATGTCGCCTTAACGGGGCTTTCAACAAATCACAGGGACCGCCCCTGACTTGAGTAATTGCAAGATAATACCAGGAGACTCAGTGTTGCGGTGACATTATACTGTCAGCTGGTCCCTGTGTTATAGACGGATAGGTGTTTGGGTGATTCTAGCCCAAATTTCCCGTTCAAACTCACCGCTTCTTGTCTACCACAATACACGGCACAACCTGAACCATTGGAATTTTAGTCTGAGATTTTCTAACAGCAGTGACACGAGTATTGCCCGACAACAGTTTGATTAGAACGCGAGCGGACGTCGTTGGCAGGGCACCTGATGGCAGGTCGCAGTCCCTCTTTTACGGCACATTCGTGTTGCCGTAGACGTGAACAATTGACCGTTGTGCCGAAAGAAACTCGCGCGTTGTTTAATAGACTGCGGATACCCCACCGTTCAGCGCTCTCCGCTCGAGCCACCATTGATGAAGACGTGAGTACGAGCATAAATTTTGGTATTGCTTGCTCTCAAGGTCCGAGAAGCGAGATGGAAGACGAGTTGTGTGTCATCCCTGGGTTTTCGGGAGGCGTGTACGCGGGTAACATATCTTCTCTACCGAAAGAAGCCCCTTCGCTTTTACGCCTCGTCACTTCCTTTAAGTATTTTTCTTGGCATGTTACAACTCGTAAACCTCGATCTATACGCCTTTACTTCGTGGTTTTCGTGAACTGGAGAATGGAGTAATAACTTCGTCTGCATTTTTATTTTATCTCAAAAAGCTGGATACAAACAAAGTGTGTATGGAAGAGAATTTTGACTACATTTCCAATAAATTTCGTTTCTTTCAGGCGTGTTCGATGGGCACGGGGGCGATTCTGTCGCAAAGTGGCTCAATGACAATTTGCAAGTACGCCACTTATACTATGCCCTCGACATGTTTTAATTGTTACACACCCCAAAACTCCGGTGAATTTCCTGCTTCAAGTTGCTGGCTTGCCATACTAGGCTGCATCTGCAGGACTTTGTTGGTCCGGCACTAGCACAATCTGGTAACTATGAAGCTGCACTCCAAGCAGCATTTCATGCTGCGGATGCAGAGGTTTTAGAGCTGTTAAAAGACGAAAACCCTCAGGAAGGTTTGGTTACTGTTGCTGGTTCCACAGCTTCTGTTGTTGTGGCACGCCCCAACGAAATTATATCGGCCAACATAGGCGACAGCTCAGCTGTGCTACAACGTGATGGTCGTCAGGTTTTACTTAGTAGAGAGCATCGTGTCTTTGGCAAATCAAAAAATGCAATGGCAGAAATACAACGCGTCCGTGACACTGGTGGATGGGTTTCAAGGGATGGAAGAGTCTGCGATGTGCTAGCTGTATCTCGAGCATTCGGTGACCCCGAGTTCAAGGGCGATGGGTTAACAAAGCTCCTTGAAGACGGTGTCAAAGCGCAATTTTGGACGCAAAAATTTGCCAACACTGTTGAATTCTCCTCCGATCCTGTGATAGCTACTCCAGCAGTAACATACACAGAGGTCAGTGAAGAAGGAAAAGACGAATTCGTCGTGCTCGCAAGCGATGGCCTGTGGTACGATCTCAACTACTTGAACCAACTAGTGGAAACCTTTTTTTGGTCGATTTGTACACAGACGCGACCCGGGTCCGACTCACAGGCCCGGCAAGTGGAGACGGATGTGCACTCACGGGATTGTTTGCTCGTAGACAACCTTAATTTAACAGTACTGTTTGTAAGACTGCAATTCCGCGTTCGATGCAATTGTTCGCTTGTTTACGAGTTGAAGATAGATCAGCAGCGACGAAACTTGGATACGTGCTTCGTGTAGCCTTTAACCTGACTGTACCTTACCATTACACCCTGATAACGCAGGCGGTGGCAGGGAAAATTGTTAGCAACTCTCATTCATTCTCGAACGCTGGTGGAGCGAACTCCTTAGTAACTAGATCATATGTTGCAGGGACTTTTGGTCTGTGCCTGGTGTTATGCAGTGTGCCCGGGACTCTCTGATACTTGGTGCTAGTGAACAAGCTGTAGCCGACATTTTAGTTGATAAAGCTATCATGCGCTATACGTCTGACAACGTGGCTGTCATTGTTCTTACCTTCCCTTGGACTCAAAGTCTGTTGCACAGGGCACCAGGTACACTGCGGGGAAGGAGAAGAAGGCTGCCTTGAGTACCAAGTCAAAATGTTGTTGGCTACACAGATATCTCATGACCCTTGAATTTCTTGTATTCTGTATTATTTCAGCAGTATGCTGGTCAATTGTGTAACCAAGTGGAACATCAAGAAATCTAAGTGTACAGTACATTTCCTGAACTAAAACCTGGCTGCTGAAATGCTTAGAACCATGACGCTGTCACTGGCATTTGGATGTGAATGGACGAAAGTACATCTTCCTGAGCATTGAGCAAATGTTATCACATTGGTGTGCATTGTAATTCAGGTAACTTGTTCCCAGAACGGGCTCATTACACTGGCAAATCGAACTTGCAGCCGAGGATTTTTATCTTCTAGCGACTTTCGAATCCAAGGAACTAGCTGTTTGTTTGTTGATGGTCATTGATCACCGGTGAATCGCCTCTAGATTTCAGTGAACTAGATATAGCTGCTTAAAACCTCTTTTATTAGCTGTCCTGACATCTCTGTTTTCGTAGCTGAGCTTGGAATCAAGCTCCCCCTTTCCTTGTGTACGTCCCAGAATAATGTTCTCATGTACAATGAATGCTCCGTTAATGTCTGAGTTGCAAACACCCAGTACAACTTTTCACACTATTGATAGTGCCTATCAAGGTTGGATGAAGAGGGCTACATGCTATACTCCCTTGATTGATTCCAGGTACCTATAGATACGGGGGCATTTAACCCCAACTGCAGGGCTGAGGTGAAAGAAATGTTACATGGAATGTGCTCACTAGGAAGTTGATAAATGACGACTCTTGTGATCTGGTTTGCACAAGTGGCTGGTATACTTCAAGTAACAAGAGTCTGATGGAAATCCATGGGATGTGTGGCATGAATAAGTGCACTCCTGAACCTAATAAATGCACCAGAAAAGCTCATTGATATACTGACAACAACGACGTGCCGCAAGTTCTTTTTTGAACAGTGTCAGCGACAGAGAAAAAAAGCAAGGCCTCGATAAAGACTGAGAAAGCAATGGCTCTAAGATGTAGCAGTGAAAATTGTCTATTACTTACTTGTCACTCTCTTCAACATGTCAAGTACGTGTACAACTGTGTGTATCGCTGCTGAAGTTTTGATGGGCAGCAAGCCTGTAATTCGTCATGCTGCCACATGGATTACTTGCCTCTAAGCCAAGTGTGAGAGAACGTGACCCATCTGGGTGTTCAGCAAAGTGATTCATATGTTCAAAGATCCTCGATTAACGTTACCTTGCTGTTGGTCACACTCGCCTTCTCTTTTATCTTACGCAAGACCCCCAATTGTTTGTTTGAGCTATGATGCTCGGCAAGGTTGCTTAGCTGGAAATCACTACCAAGCAGAGTTGAACGGTTTTCAGTGGCACGTAACAGGGAGAATGGCAAGACTCTTTTCAACAATGGGATTTCTAAGCACTCGTAACTAGGAGCACGAGTTGTCAACGCTTGAAGTGGGTAATTCAACCACCCCTGGTGGCCTGAATTTACTGGACCGAGTCATCCAAATGATTGAATTTGTGAGGTCTTAATCAATCAAAGGAGACTGTGGTGCCCTCAACATCCTCAACTAAATGGCGATTACAATGAAATCAGCTACATTGTGTTATGTGAATTGTTTGGGGCGTAGTTTCTAACGTTTGCATGGCTAGATTCCATAGTCGGCCTAGGTTTCTTCATGTAATTACTTTGCCTAAGCCTGTTGAAGTGAAGGGCTTAACTACAGTTTTTTTGCATTCTTCTGTCTGCCGCAAAGCCTGACGCATGCATCGGGTTGTGAGTTGATCCATAAACTCACAACATAGCCTGCAGAGGACCCGGAGCTTAATAGTTTAAATCAATCGCTTCATTATCAAACCCAAGTTTGGACCTGAATGATGGACACTCCGAAGGTGCACTTTGTCGTTGGAGTATCTCAGAGCCCAACATATCTGTTCTGGTTTGCGGCGGATGAATGAATGCAAAAAAGTGTAGCCAGTCCTCTCGCAGGTATATGTGATTTCAAACATGGAAAGAGAGATCATAGTACGCTGGGTCCAGGTTGCACATACTGATGTTAACAGGATATGAGCAGTCGCATGATTGTCCTACACAGACTTGAAGCTGCCAAGGATATAACAATGTACAATGCAACAAGCTGCTGGCCATTATTCTCATTAAAGGAGTGCCTTTACATTATGTCTATAAATCTATCAAGTGAGAACTGAATCAGCAAGAGAGAGCTCTGCCCATAAACCAGATCATTGGGCCTCCATCACTACAGAGAATTAGCAGTAGTAGCACTTGCAAGGGGTAACCAGGCAATCTCTTGCAGTGGGCTCTCTATTTATGCTCTGTATCTGGGAACTTCTCCTCAATCAGGAGCCGATATCCCTTACCTAGAAGATTGGTTATGGGAGTACTTTTTTTTTCACACTCCTCAAGATAATTCTTTTTCAAGCTACGCAAATGAGTTGCTTGTAACCTCTCTCACTCTCAGTCAGGTCTCTGTCTGCCTACTTGTTGGTGTAATAACCAGCCAGTGAGACAATCTCCATATTCACCATCACATACTCATCAGCTGCACTACTAGAGATATTAGCACCTTTTATGTGAGCTCAGTGCACGTGTGCACTTTCATGCTATACCGATTTACTTGCGGTAGTAATTCGTGTAACAGCAATCAGGGTCCATCCACTGGTCCTTAGCCAGGAGCCCTGCTCTATTCCATTCCTGAAAATTAGCAGTAGGATGAGCATACACAGAAATCAGACAGGTTCGAATTTCGCGTGTCCACAAGAATCGAGTTCCCCCGCAGCTACCAGTTGCTTGAAGCCTCAGACTGCAATGCCCTCACATCGTGCTTCGTTCATTCAAGCATGCCAAGAGCTCGAAAATTTACGCGCATGAATAAGATCTCCAAATGTCGATGATATTTTGGTTGAGTTGAAACTATGATGACGCGGGTAGAAAGCAATAGTTTTGCATCACCCAAGACGAGTGTCTTAGATAAAAACGGATTTCTTCCAACTTGCTGCATGATTTCCGATAACCTCTATTCATTTTATTTAAGAGGCACTCGTGCATGATGAGAAGCCAATACGTGATGCTCTTGGCTCTGGAGCTCCTAGTGGAAATCGATGCCTCTGGTTAGAGCTGACGTAAGCACAGACGCGCAGTAAGTGCTGTTAGTATCCATTTGTACGTTGATCTGCGTTTTCTTGTGAATCATGAACGTTGTCGTACCGAGGGCCTCAAGGCCGTGTGAACCTACGTCTTCTCGCGCCGCAATACAAATCGCCACATTCAGGTGAATATCTCTCTCTGGAAAAGCACGCCCATTTTTCAGCATCAACTATGTTGTGGTTTCGAGGTCATATCAGATTAAAATCTTGAGGTGCTCTACACATTTCCAGTGCACATTGATCCCAAAGGGTGCGAGGCAGCTTGGTTTGACACCAATTAAACTTTGTTCGGGAAACCAAACTAAATCGAAGTCACTACTGGTCCTTTTACAACTCCATGCAAAGAAAAATCTTCAGCGTGCAGGTTTTGAACAAGCATTTCTTCCCCAGATTCCATATCTGTCCCCAGGCCTCGCGAGGGTGAATTCAAATGTTGCGGCGGGACCCAACTGACGAGACTGTTACATACGCAACCTTAATCACTGACCTGTGATCTGTCAAAGAAGGGAAACAGTCGGCATTCGAGACCATTGAAACTGATTTTACGAGCTCATCTGAAGAGCTCAACACGTACTGCACAAGTTGCCTGAATCGCTGTCAAGTTTGTATAGCCTCCACTGTTCGTTACAAACGTCTCGAGGATACAGCCTAAAACAAAACTGGATTGCAGATGTCGGCTCTAGTCAGCACTGAAATAAAGCGAGTGTAGATTAGATGCCCTGTAATGATTCAGAGACGGAAGTTCCGCTTTCAATGACGAGACGCTCACAACATCGGTATATTCTTGTGGTGGTTACCCTCGTCTCTCAATTGACATCTTGTACCCCTAGGATGGGTTACAACTCTTTGCAACATGTTGCAGTCCAAAACCTTGGAGGAGCCCGCCAGGGCGACTACTAAGAATAAGCGTAGAAATGAGCAAATATACTTGGGCTTTGCTGCACTTTGAGCATTATGCTAAATAATGGATGGATGCCGGCGTGAGTGCAGAGTGCAAGCTGATGAAGAAAAGCCTCCCCTTTGTAGCGTGGCATTCGTTCAGGTAGGCAGCAACACAAGAAATACAATCATTACAGTTCTTCTTACGTGTCAACAACAATGCTCTGTGATTGTGTTTGTGACATGGTGTACGTAAAACACAGTGACAACACACAATTTTGCGTGGAACATCGATTACAGCGGTACTGCAGAAATCCGTGCGCGGACGCGAGCATGAAGGTCCACGCCATCACATTTACAATAGTAAATCACTGCAGCAGCTTCTCTCGACTGTTGGATTCAAAATGCGACGGTCGCGTCCGTTGGCGGAAGCAATTCTGAGCAATCTTGCAGCTGAAGCCACCAAGGACAACGAGCTGAAAGCTTTCAGATGCGAGCCAGCTTGGCGTCCTGACGGTACAATCGGTGTTGTAATAAACTGGTGCGTGGATTTTGTCTGCTTGGCCTGAGAACTGTCGGGGCATTACGCTGTTGTCTATTCCGAAGGAGCTCCTTAGCCAAAGATTACTGCAACTCAGTGCATGGTATCCCCAGAAGCAGACTGCTGTCTGTTCATTAACTTTTGAGATTTATTTACGGCGGATTATCTTCCAACCTGCTTGCAAAATATTTACACATCGTGAGATCGTTCGTGAAGGCACTCGAGAACTTCCTCTTGGCTCGGATTCCATGCGCTTATTCTCAGAGGCTGACATATGTTTCATCTTGAATATTCTCCAGGCCGAGATTTGAAGGCAAGTCATGGGAATGGCCCTTGTCAGGAAACGTGCCTGAGTTGCCCACACTGTATTGTGGTTCAACTTGGCTTGGCTTAACACATGCTGGCATCTATATTCTATAAACACAACAACCATGGAATTCATCACCAGTTATCGTCCAAGTCTTCACGTGTTATCTCCTATTCAGGACTGATTTCGTTCAAGTCGTCATCGATGTTGACGTTACACGCACGCTGAGCACAAAGAAGCTTGATCTTGCCGACTCGATTATTCAACAGCAGCGCCCCGTTATCGTCCTCTTGTGTGGCACGGCTGGTACCGGCAAGTCAACCTTGGCTTCGTTGCTGGGGCAGAGGCTTGGCATCACTACCATTATGTCCACCGATTGTGTGCGGAATATTTTAAGGTGTGGCTTAAGAGTTTCCTTTCCTCCTGTAAACTAAGCACTAGAAACGTGTTGATGGGATCTGAGCTCTGTACTTGGTTGTACAAGCAAGTTATCCTGTTAATGTGCAGTTTTCTAGCGACTCGAAACCTTTGCAAGACTGGTTCAGTTTAATTATCCATGTTAGCAGCTCTGCAGATGCAGAATACGTAGCATTTTTCTGAGAGCTAGGCTGTCAGACTGCACCCGCACGTAGCATATAGTGTTGGAATTGGACCAAATGTTGAATTGGTCCCATGTTACTGTGCTATAACAGGCTTTGATGAGCACCCGTATCAATATCATATTCAGGAAGGATTGACTTTCACCAGAAAACGTTCACATCTAGAATGGACCCTGAATACTTGTATTCAATCACCTGTACGTGCAAATTTGACCTGTCGTCTCCTGTGTCCACATCACATCATTCAATTATACTGTACTGTATGCTTGTCCTTATTCCAGTAGGAGGCACCTCACAGTCTGCTGTGAACACTAGTTTGCATCTTATGATGTGCAGTCACTTTAGAATTTTGAAGGAAGCTGGCAAAATCTAGATTTTTCAGTCATGTATTTTTACAGTATTAGCACGCATAACCATGTACCAGCAATGTTTGAAACTGAAGTCGGTAATCTTTGTGGTATTATCTCCATTAAATTGCAAATTAGACTGTCATTTTGTGTAGGTCTGAGAATCATGTTTGAACTCGGTTAGTGTGACATTGTACACTTGTGTTCAAGCACTGAGTTTGCAGAGGTTTTGTGAGTGAAGAGGAGGCCCCTGTGCTGCATGCCAG
>JAULKQ010009290.1:0-12967 GCA_032356285.1 Smithsoniella earleae | reverse complement strand
CAAGTGTACACAGCCCTTATAGAAGATGAAGCTGCTTACCCACCATATGCTAACCTCGAATATCATCAAAGGTGTCACCAAGGGATTTCCTTTGGGGATTAATGTAAGTTTTGTTCATTATTTATTTGGCGGTCACGTGAGGGTGCATGGCGGTGAATTTTTGTGCTCTGATTTAAAATAGGAAAAAACGTTTTTCTCATCGCCAAATCTACCATTTAGAATTTAGTTTTTAGGGGATTGAAAACACAAACCCTGGACTAATCACCAGGAGTTTTTAGTAGAAATTTTAGTGAGGATTGTGAAGACTGAGATGGTGTAAATGTGTGTAAAGTGATGTGATTGTTATTGTGAGCACGAGCACGGACTAAGATTTTTTTTTTTTTTTTACTCTCGGTTTGACATTAAGTATTTTTGAGCACTTTAACGACATATTTTCTTACAACTTAACAGTAAATTAATCAGGTGAGGGAGAATTATTCCAGTCTTTACAGTTTAGCTAAACTTAAAGGTAGGTTTTTGTAGAAGGATATTAGAAGGATGGTGCAGGGAAAGAGGAGGGGTGGGAAAGGGAGCAAGGAGTTATTGAGCGGTGCGAAAGGTGAGGGGATTAAATGGAAGTGTTTGCAGTGTGAGGAAGAGGTGGAGGACAATATGGATGAGACTATTGAATGTGGCCTATGTAAGAACTGGTGCCACAAGAAATGTTCAAAATTGTCAGAAGCAAAATACAAACATCTACAGGAGGGGGGGGATGAGTTATTGTGGAGCTGCAAGAAGTGCCGAGAATCGGACGCAGTCGACACAGGCAGGTCCAGGCTAGAAGCCAAAGTGGACACAATGATGGAGATGATAGCAAAGATGATGAAAAGAATGATAGAATTGGAGGAAAGCAAGGTAGAGAGGGAGAGTAAGATAGAGGAAATGATTAGTGAATCAGTGGAAGTGAAGGTGAAAGAAGCGATGAATGAGGTGAGAGAAAGGGAAAAGAGAAAGATGAATGTGATTTTAGTGAATGTGTCAGAGAATGAGGGAGAGAGTGCGGAGGAGAGAAAGAAGGGAGATTTGGAGAGAGTGATAGAAATAGTGGGGAAGGTAGCCGAGGTGGGGAGGGAAGAAGTCGGGGATCCGGTTAGGCTGGGGGGGAGGACAATAGGAAAAGAGAGCAGGCCAAGGATGTTGCGAGTGACTATGAAGACTGAGGAAGCAAGGAAGAAAGTGTTGATGAATGCAAGGAAGCTGAATGAAGGAGTAGAATTTAAGAACAGAGTTTACATCAATCCCGATAGAACAGAAGGGGAGCGAAGGGAGTTCAGACAGTTGAAGGAGGAGTTAGAGAGAAGGAAGAGGGAAGACCCAGATCTGATGATTCGAGGGGGGGTGATTGTGAAGAGAAATACAGATGAGAAAGAGAGAATGAGAGTTGGGGGGCAGAATAAATGACGGGACTCTTCAGAGACAAGAAATGTAAATAGTTTTAAAGGGGATTCTTTCTCATGTGCACTAAACTTTGCCAATACTTGTACTGTTATATATACAAATGCTGATGGGATGCTAAACAAGAAAAATGAACTCGAGGCAATTATCCTGGAGGATAACCCAAATATAATTGCAGTTACAGAAATTAAAGCCAAAAGACAACTGAATATAAATCTTGTAGAATATAACATTCCGGGATATACTTTATTTATAAACAATAATACACAATTAGGAGTTGCATTGTATGTTAAGAATGTTCTTAATCCATCAGAATGTATAGAACTAAACAACCATGAATTTCAGGAAGCAGTTTGGTGTAATTTTCTAGCAGAAAACAATGATAAAATTCTAATTGGGTGCATTTATAAAAGTCCAAATTCAACAGAGGATAATGTCAATAACTTACTTAAACTCTTAAAAGAAGAAGAGATAAATAAATATGATAAGGTTTGTATTGTAGGAGACTTTAATTATCCAAATATAAACTGGAGAGGGGTATCAAAAAATGATAAGGACCAGAAATTTGTGGAATGCATAAGGGATATTTTTCTTCATCAAATGGTTTGTAACCCCACGAGGAGAAGGGAGGGTCAACGTTCAACTCTTGACGATTTGGTACTTGTGAGTGAGGAAGGTATGGTGTCGGAAATTACACACTGTAGCCCCTTGGGGAAAAGTGATCACGATGTGTTAAAATTTGAATTGTATGTATCCAAGTCATATGCCAAAGTCGAGGAGGAGGAGAAGTTGAACTTAAGAGAGGGAAATTATAATGTAATGAGGGAAGAGATTGGGCAGCGAGACTGGCAGGAACTAGATAACATGAAGGTTGAGGACTGTTGGAATAAAATAAAGGAATGTGTGTTAGAATCTATGGAGAGGAATATACCAAAGGCAAAGACAAGAGGAAATAAGCAGAATGTAAAATGGATTAATAATACAGTGAAAAAGAGCATTAGGAAAAAAAGAAAATTATTTAAGAAATATCTGAGCACTAAATCAGACTATGACTACCAAAAATATAAGATAAGTAGAAATGTAAGTAATCAAAGTATAACTAAAGCAAAAAGAGAGTATGAAAAAAACATAGCAAAAAATAGCAAAGATAAGCCTAAGCAGTTTTGGAAATTTATACAAAGTAAAACAAAATTAGTCTCAGGAATAAGTCCCCTGATAACAAAGGAGGGAAAAACAGCAGTTACTGATGAGGACAAAGCAAATATACTTAACTCTTTTTTCTCAAGTGTTTTTACAAAGGAAAACCTGGATAATATTCCGAAAGAAGGAGAGGCTGTGAGGGCAAAGGGTATACATTTAACAGACATACAAGTTACACCAGTAGCAATAAATAAAAAATTAAAAGACATTAATGTAAATAAAGCACAGGGACCTGACAAAATTCCACCAAGGGTTTTAAAAGAACTAGCAGATGTTCTGGATGTTCCATTATGTATAATATTTAACAAATCTTTAGAAACAGGCATTATCCCAGATGACTGGAAAAAAGCAGAAGTAGTAGCAATTTTTAAAAAAGGAACAAGATCGGACCCAGGGAACTATAGACCAGTTAGCTTAACATGTGTGTTATGTAAAATATTAGAATCTTTTGTAAGGGATGCCATTGTCAAATATATGACTGATTATGATTTATATTTACAGGGTCAGCACGGTTTTAGGAAAAAAAGATCATGTGTAACACAACTTTTAGAGGTCATGGAAATTTTAACAGACTGCGTAGAAGAAGGAAACCCTATAGATATTGTCTATCTGGACTTCAAAAAGGCATTTGATTCAGTACCTCATCAGCGTATGCTGGTTAAGCTAGGATCTTATGGCATATTAGGAAATGTATATAAATGGGTAGAGAGTTTTCTTACTGGCAGAACACAGAGGGTAAGGGTGGGGAGGGAAATTTCAAAGTGTACAGAAGTTTTAAGTGGAATTCCACAAGGTAGCGTCTTAGGACCTATTTTATTTACGATATTTATAAATGACATTTCCGACAATGTACAAAGTTTTTGTAAGATATTTGCAGATGACACTAAAGTTTTTAATGTATCATTAAAGAAAGACATTTTACAAAAAGACTTAGACATTTTACACGAGTGGACGAATAAGTGGGATCTCCATTTTAACTCAAATAAGTGTAACGTTCTTTATGCCGGGACGAATAATCCGTGCAATAGATATGTTTTAAATGAAGTAAATATAATAAACGTTTGTACAGAAGAAAAAGATTTGGGTGTGTATTTTGATAATAAGCTCTCCTTTGACACCCACATTCAATCAACTATCAAAAAAGCTAATAGTGTACTGGGAATTATAAAGCGGGCTTTCTTGCATTTGGATAGAACATCCTTTGTTAAGTTGTATAAAGCTATTGTTAGACCCATACTAGAATATGGAAACGTAATATGGTCACCGCATTTGAAGCGGCAATCAGAGGAGATTGAAGGGGTTCAGAGGAGAGCTACAAAGTTTTTACCAGGGCTGAGAGAATGTACATATGAGGAGAGGATGAGAATCTTAAAACTTCCTTCATTGAAATATAGAAGGTACAGAGGGGATATGATCCAAACTTTTAAGATACTTAATAAATTGGATGATTTAAATGCAAATGATTTTTACGAATTTAACACTAACAATACTAGAGATAATGACATAAAGCTAACCATCAAGTTTTGTTATACTAATACTAAAAAGTTTTCTTTCAGCTACCGCACAGCTAAACATTGGAACACACTAACATCACATACAAAAAGAGTAAACGATTTACACCATTTCAAGATTCTACTTGACGAGGATGAAAATAAATTAGTAAAGATGTATGATTTTGATTAATTATTGTAGGCAAAATTGTACCCAAACGGACTGTGATTAAAAAGAGGGGGCGAAAAAAGGCCGCGAGGCCTAATGCCAGGAAAGGCAGCACTCGAACATTTCTACGATTTCTACGATGTTTCAGACCTTTTCGACACTGTACTTGTCACTCTCTTGTCCATGCATCCCTCAAGCACAATATATGTGAATGTCTTAATAATTTTAATTTAAAAGTGCAAGGAGAAAAAATTCAGATGGATGCAAAGAGTAAGATTTCATGTTGTGTAAAGAAATGAAATACTGTGTTTAAACTTTAAGAAATGATCATTATTTGTTTGTCAGTATTTTTATGATAGTAGGAAAGATTTATTAAAGAGACTTTATTATAAACACCCAAACACAATAAATTTTCTTCAATGCTTAGTTAACTACTAAGAAAATTCAGCTGCTAAAGTTAGCTAGGTTTATGAAAATTATTATATCTAGTGTGTAATTTTAAATTCCCATATTTGCTTTAAGCATGTGCCTGCCTAAATGGATGTAGATCTATGAGCATATCTGATGTTGATGGTGTGTGTGTTGGTGGAGAGGGTCGTGTCACGCGTGCTATTATGTCTAGTATGTAATTTTTAATTTTCATTTAGTATATATTTTTTACTGGTTTTAAGTGTGTGCTTGCATGTAATACACATACATGCGCATGTTTTTATAAGTGTGTAAGTTTGTGTGTGTGCATGCGCGCGAGTGTGTGTGTGTGACATGAATATTAGCTGTTTATTGAGTTTGCAGAACACTTTCAGCAATGTGTCCTTTGTAATTTCATATTGTATTGACAGATGTTTAGTATTGGCTTATGTATGCGTAATGTATGTCCCGTTTAAAGACATACTAAATATAGTGCATTTGTGTAAGCGAGTATGTATACATGTATGTGTGGACTCAAAAACGTGTAGGCGCTTGCGAGTGTGTTTATAATTATTTTTCTTTGTTCAATATTATATCATGTAATTTGGTACGTCCTGCATATACTATAATATTAACTTATGTTATATGATATGCCTGTATATTTTTTATCCATGTGCCCCAATGGGGTTTTAAGGATTCAAGATTACTTTGACTTTGAATAATACTCATTTGCACGAGACTGAGTACACACAGCTGATTTTTTGTTTCTACTTTACAGGTGTACATGTGGGTTCTGTGAAGAGATGGAGACCCAGACAGAGTGTGTGCTGTGCAGAATGCCCACAGGTCTGGAGGAAAGTTCTTGAACAGAGGCAAGTGAAAGAGACAGGGGTCCCATTTATTGCAAAATATTGCAATAATGTTGCATTTTTCAGTCACCTCATGCATTTTGACAAATCTGTTTACTCATGGTTTTAACCAATTTGCACACACACACACACATTGACATGTCTTGAATTTTTTTCACCAAATATTTCGGCGGCAAGGGCCTTCCTCGGCGGAGATTTTATTTTATCTGCGGTAATGACATAAACATAGTTGGCATGACGTCACGGGGATTACGTAAAATCAACACTAGGATGTAATTCTCTTTCTTTCTCTCTCTCTCTCTCTCTCTCTCCCCACCTCTCTCCTCCCCTCTCTCTCTCTCTCTCCACCTCTCCTCAATCGGGACGTACTGAATATATACATACATATATATATCACTATTGAAAAAGCCAGTGGAAACATTGAGAGATGACATGTTTTTGTTTTTTTTGGGGGGTGGGTCCTCCATTCCATTTTTCTTTTCTTTGTGGGTCCTCCTACCTCCATCCAATCTTTTTTTTTCTCCTCAATTTTTCTTTCTCTCTCTCACTCCCATCCATACACTCTTGGACTGTTCAAGCAGCCCATGTCTGTATGTTTTTTCCTATTGATGAACAAAGTCTTTTTCTTTAGTATTTGACGTTTTGGTACAATTTCATTTGCATGTGTATCTGTGTGACCTAGTGTGAATTGTTTGAATTTTGTGTGCGTGTGAGTCTCTCGCGCCCATCTCATTCATTGTCTGTGAATGCGTGTTTGTATGTTTCTGCATGTATTGTTTATATTTTAGTTTATGAATGTCAACTTTTGTTATACTTGTAGTGTACATGTCAATATTTCCAAAACAAAAAAGCAAAATAAAACAAAAACCCACAAAACTCACACCCACACAGACAAAAAATCAAAACCATAACAGCATTCATTATCCTCATTATTAACCACTTCATTACCTTTGTTTTCCTTTTTTTTCTTTTTTAAGCATCAGACCTTTTAATATGAGTTTGTAGATACATGCATCAGTTTAATGTTCATCAAATGTGTACATGTGTCTGGGTTTGCTGTTGCTCTAGTGTTAAATGTAGTATATGCTGTTGTGCTTGTGTGAATGAGATGACATGACATGTATTCATCTTTTGTCAGTTAGTATTTTTAAGAACTATGCTGACACAAATGGAATAAGGATGAGGAGAGTATGAAATATTAAATAGAAGTAAAGTTTAGTAACTCTCCATTTTAAGAGTACATAAGCTACCACGGTGGCCTAGTGGTTAAGGTGTCCGCCTCGTGAGCGGAAGGTCGTGGTTTGATTCCCGGCCGGGCAATCTAGTGGCTGCCCCGCCTGGCATCTGGCGTCTGGCATTATGGAGTTAGTGCTAGGACTGGTCAGCCCGGTGTCAGTATACTGTGACTGGGTGAAACATGAAGCTTGAGTTGCAACTTCTGTCTCAAGTGTGGCGCACGTTAAATGCTAAGCAGCACCGCCCTGATATGATCATAAGCGATTGACTGGGCGTCAAGCACCAAAAAACCCAAACAAACAAGAGTACATAACTCAAGTCAACATTGCTGGTGCTGCCAACTCAGCTAGCACACCGGTAAATAAAATGTACAGGGGAACAAAGGCAAGGAGAGTGACTAAACTTTACTTCTATTTAATATATGCTGACACAAGCAATGAATGCCAAATACAAAGAGCTAAGATTTTTTGTTTTTTCATTTCTACATGTATCACCTGATCAGGCAGTTTGCATGAATTCATCAAATGAAAAAGCTTTGTATTAATTACAGTAAATTGTGTTGGATTGTTTCAGGTGTCAGCCAGACATGGACAGTCAGGGACCGAAATGTATCACCGAAGTGGCAGGATTTGAACTGGTTTGCCTCAACCCATTTGTGCTGGAAACAGCGTACCTGCAGTTCAGACAAGAGCATGATGTGGACCTGGACACAACACAAGCAGAGTAAGTCCTAATTATAGAGTCAGCTTGTATTTTTGCTAGTTGCCCCACACCCAAGACAATAATGTACCAAACTGCCACGGTTCCACAGTACCCAGGATGCTTCTGCCAGCAACTGTTTGGATTGGAATAAAAAATATTACAAAATTTAATTAAACAAAAACACCACCAACAAAAAATATCAATTGAATGTGTGCATGTGACATTGTTTGCGTGCCCCTGTGGGTGGGTGTTTTAGTACTGGTCGTTGGTGTCTTTTACTTTAGTTATATAAATAATCTACTGTTGCAAAGTTTTTTTGCTTGAGTAATTCTTGACATTGTTTATACATGTGCACTGCTTTTAGTTTGCTTGTCTTTTTTTTCTATTATGTTTTTAGTTAGTTTTGGGTATCAGTTGCTACAGCCATACAGGTGAATTTGCGTTATCTGTTATCACATATTTGTTTTAGTGATTGCATTGACCACAAGCATGGCACTTTCTGTGTTGCAGAAAGTACCGCTATACAGGTTACAGACAGACAGTGAGATGGTGCTACGGATTCCTGGGACGCAGCACCAGAGTACCACTCCCTTCTTGTGTTGTGTCTCGGATTAGAACGGAGTATCCAAGTGACGGACAGAGATATAAGGGCTTTCAGTGGCCCAAATTGTGAAAAACTACATACCATATCATACACCCACTACAAAGGTGATGCATAATTATGACGTCAGTGTCACAGAAACATGTACCCATCTTAGAATAATAAATCACAATGTTTGTTTAATTATGTGTGGATACTCTTGCCAAATCTAGTTTTATGCAGGCGCTCCGGTGAATATGACCGGTTTCGAAAGGTGTTTTTTGCCAATTGTCAGTCACTTGCGATTTTTAGCGTCAAATTTCAATTTTCACTTTTGCCGAGCCAAATTACATCTTATCAATGTTTGCAATCCAGCTCAATTATTGCGCCACCTTCTAAGGAGCACCTTTTTCTGACCAAAAACAACAGAAATGTATCTGATACATTAGACGACAAGGTCATACAACACCACACCATTTCTGTTATGGGATTATGCTGCCGCCAACCCCCCTCCCCTAAAATAAAAAAAAATATATATATATATCAAGCCTCACTACATGTCCGATCTGGGGATTTGCTACATGCTCCAGTGTGATAGGAGTCCAGAAATGTTCATTCCTTGGTTCCCTCAGGTTTGGAAAATCTCCTTGTGTAGGTTGCCCTTGCTTGCTCCTTGGTAGGGTGGTGGTAGTTAGCTACAAGGTCATTCGGCTTGTCTTGAAATCTCTGTGGTAGGGACTGTGCAAGGGCAGATGCGTCCTCTGCAAACTTGGTGAACAGCTCTGCTTTCAGGGTCTGCAGGTACACTGTAAAAAATAAAAATCAAAAAAAATCACTGAACTGAATACATGTCTAAAAAAAGAACTGAAAAGAATGAAGCACTGAACTGAAAACAAATCCAACAGAACTGAAATATCATGTGGATACAAAACAAAGAACCGTGTACACAGACAGAAGAGGGGGAAAAAAGTACCTGCTGTGAGTTAATCAGTCTAACTTGACATGTCTGGTTCATTCAAATACTGTTTTGACCTTGTTACAGAAAACTAATAAAAACATGCATTTTGCAAGGCCTTTTCTGAACCCAGCTTTGACTCTTAAGAAGTGTCTTTTTTCTACTAATTCTAGGCAATATTTACCATAAGTAAACTCCTGCTTGATGATCTTGATGCTGTACTCCCCTTTCTTTGCCTTGGGGAACTGCACCGATATTTTTGGATTGCCTGCAGCATCAGTTTTTACAAATATACCACACATATATTTTTTTTCAATTGAATGAACATCACACATACAAGCCCAGTTTTAAATTTTGTCAGACGGTCACTAAAGAAATTTGAATATTTAATTATCTTTCAATATTATTTTTTTCCAACACTAACTATAAATTTACTCACTGACATCAAATTTTACTTTGTGTAATTATTTGTTTGAAACACTACATTTATAAGTGAAAAGTAGACAAATGTAGACCAATTGTTGCAGTTTTTCAGAAAAGATTGAAGAGTAGAAATGAAATTGAAGAATGCAATGCCAGACTAAATTTGAGTACGTAAAGTTTTGATGCCGATTGGCTTCCTTATATATTTCTACTTGATGTCAGGTAGTTCCACATACCAAAGTCGATTGTTGTTTGGACTATTTCATGTCATGTTTCTCATTCTCCTTGTTACAATTGCACTGTGTGTGCACATGTGATTTGTATGATGTGATCTGATAATATAAATACTATGCTTTATCTTGACATAGAGGTGTAGTTAATTGATTATTATGCTCAATGTAAATTATAATGAAAATTAAAAAAAACTAAAACTTTACTCACTGACTGATGTGTTTGCTTGTTTTACTCTACAAGGAAATTAATTGTCAACTAAAACTCATGATAGTAACATGAATGAGCTCAGACGGAGCATGCCTTGAGGCAAACTACATTACTACAATAGCAAGCTAGTGCTGACACTAACCTGCAATACATTCCCAGCCAAGAGAACGCTGTGTGCTTCGGGCAGAAGCGTACAATTAGGCTGTGGAATGCCTCCAGTGCTGATGTCTGGTACAAGGGTGACAGCTTGCGGACATCCTTCAGCAGGAAACGGTCTTCAACAACTTTGCACACGGCTTCATACTCCTCTGACCCTACACAAACAAAAAGTAAAAAAGTGAGAAGAAGAAAAATCACAATTTCTTTTGTTTACATACCAAAACTAAAAACTCAGCGCAATGTAATGATGATTGGGTGTAGTTTCAAAGTCTGTATAATCAGCTAGTCTAAATAAAGCACATGTTCCCATGGTGTTTGTATGTCTCTAAATCTAAAATAATGCATGATTGCTAATTCAAGTTTCTTTTTAACTATTCTAGCTGAGAACGTGGAAGTTTAGCAAACTTTTTTTTTTTAAACTCAGTCCTAAAAAATGCAACAAGCATGGACTGCATACACACACATATCAGTACTCTGTTTACTGTATCAGCATGATGACATAAATGTTGGCTCCAATATTTGTTGCACAGCTATATTATTTTGTTGTTTTGTACATGTATATTATAATTAATGTACTTAAAATGTTCAAATACACACACTTCAGCGGAAAGTGAAAAATATCAGCTGATATTTTGTTTTTGTTTTAAAGATGATTTCCTCTTAAAGGCTGACAATTGCAAGCCCTGACTATGAGACTACTTGTTAGTTAACCCCCACTCAGCCCCAATATCTTATATCTGCTTCAAACTTCCTCCCAAAAGAAACAAGAGACTGTACCTGGTGTGAACCAAAGCTTATTTTTGTCCTCTTCTTGCAAGGGTCTGTGTATGCACTAACGCAGGCAGGGAACAGCCCTTATCTCTGAAGGGTAATGATCTATCTCATGAACTACAGCTGGCAGCAATGTCTGTGATCATAATTGAAAACATTCAATTTTGTTCTGAAAATGTTTATTCTGGCTATAGTTGTAAAACATGTACACTTTCAAATAATACTGGTAACAGAAAAAGATCTGTGAAAAGTTGCAATGTTCCATTTCAGTCAAATTCAGGGCTTTCTTTACAAATAGGCCTAGATAATTAATATGCCTGAAAGTAGTGAAACTGGAAGGCCTTTTTAGAAACTGTATTTTATTTAACATATTTTTACATACATAAAGTCATAATAATATATATGAATACTTATAATATAGCACACTATCCAGGAAACTGCTCTATGTGCTTTACAAATGTATGTTATTCGATAAGACATAATATTCAACATCACACAGTACATCAATATCACACAAAAATACACCTAACTATAAATACCAACAGTCAAGGGAAAAAACACACACAGTGACACACACACACACATTTCATTACATTCACACAAGTTACATAAAATGCACGCTTACATTACATAATCAAACATACTGCACGTGTGCAGGAGCACATACTGTTTCTATGAACATGCCACAACCAGACCTATTGCTGACAGAAGAGATGAGTTTTAAGGCCAGATTAGAAAGAGGCAAGGGAGTCAAAGGGCTCCAGTCTATTCCACATCGTTGGGGCTTGATAAGAAAAAGATCTTTGTCTTAGCTCTGAGATAAGTTATCATGTAGTGGTATACCTTCTGGTTAATAAGCTCAAGTTCATAACAAAGGTATTGGAGAAGCAGTGATTGAGTGAATCAGCAAAAAGCAAAATTACAACTTACCTTCAACACATCTCTTTTCTTGATCCTGTCCTCACGTTCGCTTGTGGTGGTCTCTGCGATTTTCCTTTTTTTGCTGGCGCAGGCAGCTGAAGAGTGAATTGATAGTTTGTTCATGCACCCTTCGGTCAAAATCGTTGGAACTGCTGTTGTTTTCAGCTTCAAACGTGGGCGAAACCCGGCTGCTTGTTTCAATTTGAAAGTGAAGATGTCCTCAAAGTCAAAGCAGTCCCTTTCAAAGTGGCGGCCACAAATGCCTTGGTTATCCGTAGCTTCGGTAAAATTAGCTCTAGTTGTGCTCACAAATTTGATCCAGAGTCGTCTCTTATTAGTACCCTTTATTGGTGGAAAACAGTGCATACTAACGCCTGCATGGCTGCTCGACGAATTTCCACAACCAAACACCGCACACATTCGTCCCATCTTGATACTGATAGCAATGGCGGATGAGTTGCCACTACGACGTCATCGATCGGGAATCACCCCCTGTAAACGGAAACGAGGCTCTCGCAAGTTTTTCGATCTCTCAGCTGGCTTTTCGCACCAGGCTCAATCGTAGGCAGCGTTAGGAACGTACACACACACTTGGGCGCATAAAGGGCTGTGAAAATGGTTTCACCCATAGGTACGATAAACGTGATTGGGGTCTGTTTTGCTTCGATTTTATGGGTGAGGTCTCCTTTAACGTTTTATTCCAAAGAATCTAAGATTATCCCTTCTGGAAAAATCTTCAAGCCTATCTATTTCATCGTTCAATTTGGTTAACTGTCCTTGTATGTTTTGTACTGTATCAGTCAGAGTTTGTGTGCTGTCTTCCCCCTCTTTTGACTCTGTGTACAGCTGATGGATGTCGTCTGCTAATCTAGATACAGTCCCCGATAGTTTGCCGTTCTCTTTTTCCATTGTATTGCCAACAAAAATACCCACAGACTGACTAATCCAAAATTTGTGCATTATACGCATGCATACTTTTATGACGTGCCATATCAGGGCGCATATGTTTCAGCATTTATAAATAACAGGAAGTGGGTTAAATAAGCAATTATTTTATCAAAACCTGGCTACAACTTTATGTAATCATGCAGAAAAGCGATGAAGTTTGGCCAAACAATATGGCTGCCACACAGTTAGCATAAAAAATACAACACTTCAATCGCTTGTATCACTTGTATCTCCACTAATAGTTGTCTTTAAAGAATGAAA